>VZQC01008130.1:503374-548662 GCA_009823505.1 Rhizomys pruinosus
TTTTTTTTTTCATTTTTAGCTATAAGTGATAATCCATGAGTACAAGCATCCTTCATGCAAAACCTATCTGCAGGCTGTTGTGCCCAAACACCTACAGCCCCACCATCCAGTGGGGGGTGACAGGTTGTTTGTTCAATCAAGTTGATCAAATGAGTGTCCAGACTACATTGCTGTAGTTTCACCATTCACCCCAATCGCAGCCCTTACATTCTACCATGCCCCCTCTTCCGCAGGTTGTTCCCTAGGCTTAGAAAAGGGGCACAGGTGAATGAGAGGTAAAACAGTCCACTCTCTCTGGAGCTGTTGACTTGGACTCTGGTCAATTCTGGCTGTTTCCTTTCATGGGCTGACAGTTTGTCCAGGAATAACCTTTCGATCCTACTGGCCTGGTGCGTTATGGCCTAAAGTTTTCTTTTTTCAAAATGTATTTTATTTATTATTTTTATTTCATGTGTATGAGGGTAATGCCTGCATGTGTGTAAGTGCGTCCATGTTGTGCAGTGCCTGTGGAGGTCAGGGGAGGGCACTGGATTCCCTGGAACTGGAGTTACAGATGGTTGATAGCCGCCATCTGGGTCCTCTGCAAGAGCAGCCGTAGCTCTTAACTGCTGAACCATTTCTCTGGCCCTTAAAATTTTCTTTTTTAACTTAAAAAATTATTGAATTTTTGTATATTACGTACACTGCGTCTTGCTCATATTTAGATTCCCTCCCCTGTCATCACAACCCATAACCACCCCTCCCCCCCACCAGATTTCATGCATGCATTCTGTCATGTATATTAAGGCTTATTGAGCCACATTTGTGTCCCCACATGTCCCTCAGTGTGAGTCCATCCACTGGAGCTTAGTCAGCCTATCTAGTATCACTTAGTCAGCCTATCTAGTATCACTTTCTTAAAAAAGACCAACTCTCCCTCATCCAGCAGTGGTCAGCTGGCAATAGAGCCTCAGCTAAAGTTGGTGCTTCTCATCCATTTCCACACTTCTGAGCTCAGTTTTTGTCTGGTTTGGGTTTGCATGGGTCTTGTGCATGCTTCACTATTGCTGTAAGTTCATATGAGCAAGTTCCCAACTAAAATTTTCTTGAAACAGATGCTGCTTAATCTTAATGAAAGTCACAGGGAATTTTAGGACCTTGGACAGAAGTACACACAGTCATCTCAAGGGAGAAAGACCAATAGTTAAAAATCTGTTTTTTGCGGTTCTTAGCCTCAGCCTTTTTTAAGGGCTGCGCTATCCCCACAGCTTACATCCTCTAATGGTTAGGAGATGTTATAAACCACACGAAGACCCTGCCATACTTAACAGAAGAAAATGTAAATCATGAATTAACATACCATTCAAACATCTGTGTCTATACCAAAGTAACCTACCATAACAATTAGTACTGTTTAAATACCTATATATCTAATTGTGTGTACTTCATTAGTAGGATCGAAAGGCTATATATTATACTGTTTAAATACCTAAATATCTAATTGCATGTGCTTCATTAGTAGGATCGAAAGGTTATGCCTGGACAAGCTGGCAGCCCATGAAAGAAAACAGCCAGAACTGACTAGAGACCAAGACATCAGCTCCAGAGAAAGTAGAGTGTTTTGCTTCTCATCCACCTGTGCCCCTTTTCTAAGCCTAGGGAACAATCTGCAGAAGAGGGGGCGTGGTAGAATGTAAGGGCTTCGATTGGGGTTAATGGTGAAACTACAACAATATAGACTGGACACTCATTTGATCAACTTGATTGAACATACAAGCCCCCCCTGCTGGATGGTGGGACCCATGAGCTGTGTGGGTTTGGGCACAACTGCTTGCAAATTGGTTTTACATGAAGGATGCTTGTACTCACAAATTATCACTTATTGTTAAAAAAAATGAAAACAAAACAAAACAAAAAAGCAGAGAAAGATGCAGAAAACTTATGGCAGAATGCATGATCTGGGATAGGTAGGGGTGGGGTGGGGGGAAGGGAAGGGGATATATGCCTGAACTGAATTGGAAAATGATGTATGAAATACACAAAGCATCAATAAAAAAAAATCTGTGTGCACTTGGGAGGCAGGGGCAGGTGGATTTCCATGAGTTCAAGGCCAGCCTGGTCTACAGAGTGAGTTAGTTCTAGGCCAGCTTGGGCTATAGGGAGACCCTGTCTCAAAAAGACAACAAAAAATAATCTCTGTGTGACAGTATTTGCAAAATAATGATGACATCAAAAACATTATTAATAGTTATTCAGAGGAACTTTTGAAAGTTTATACATTTATGACTTCCTCATTTTTTGGGGGGGTATTTTTGAGACGGGGTCTCCTTTTAGTCCCAGCTGACCTGGAGGTCACTCTGTAGACCAAGCTGGACTTGAACTCACAGAGATGTTCCTGCCACTGCTTCCCGAGTGCTGGGATGAAAGGCATGCACCACCATGCCTGGCTGCCTTCTTCATTTTTATTATTACTTTATTTGTGGCATTGTAGGTCTGATACTCCGCTCTGCCAGATTTCATCAAACACATAAATCAGGTCATGAAATTGAACTATACCGTATTCTGCTTAGATGGTTTCTGACTCCTCATTAATGGAATTAGATGATGACTTTAGCCTAAATATCAACCTTGGATAAAGAAAAGGCTGATGGGACCAAACTGCTAATTCAGGATGGAGAACGTGGGATGTCAACGATACCATGTCACAGTGGCCTGCTGAAAGGGCTCCTGAAGACAGGTAGTCCTGGACTTAAATACCAACTCAGAAATTGCTCATTGTGATTTTAAGTGAATTTAATTTCATTCTCATGAGACTCAGTTTTTTTTTTTTTTTTTTTAATCTGAGAAGTGGAGATGAGAGCGTTCCCTTTCAGGATTTGTTGAGGATGGAGGTGAGAAAAATCGCATCAGCTCCTTACTTAAGACTCCCAGTGGTTTCCCTCCAGGACCATCAGCAGGGCCACACAGCTCTGCGAGGCTCAGCTCTTGAGACCCTGCCCTGCCTTTTGCATAATGTTCTCTTGTTGGATCAGGATGCTCCCGCAGCATCAGTCTTCTGCTCTCCCCACCAGGACTCAAGGCCATGTACAACCTGGGGTCTTTTCCCTTCCGGACTTCCCTGCTTATGTTGCTCTTGCCGAGGGTGTTGTCTTTTTTATGGACTCCAGTTCTTTGCCTCCTCAGACCTTCCTTGAATGATTTATATAATGCTGTTTCTGTCAGACCCGGGTTACTTACTATTCTCTCTTGTCAGCACTCATCACTGTCTGGATTTGTCTAATGTGCTTTCTCAAGTGTTCTCTCTCCCCATAGACTGTAACTTCCATAAGAGCCTTATATGTCTCATTCACCAACAAATCACTGTCTAGAATAGATTTTGGCATATGGCGTATTTTAATAAATATCAGTCAAATAAATAAATGACTAAAGGAGAGCCCAAGACACTGTGGTTTTCAACAAGAGTCCACGTTTCAGCCTTAGGCATATTCAGGTTGACAGGCCACTGCAAATGTTGAGGATTAATATGGGAAATTTCTGAGCATGAAAATGTGGAGCAGGCTTATGAAGGCATAGGATGTATTTTGTGTTTCTGGAAAATGTGTAGAATATAACTGGAAATAAAGCATACTAAAATTTAGGTTGTATGATTTGGGAAAGGGAATTTTCTGAGGACTTAGTTTTCTCTTTTGGTCTTCAGTTGAAATGATTTCCAAGATCCTCACTGTCCCTTTAAGTGATCAATGAGAGTGAAATACAAATTGAACTGTCATTGTACTTTCTTCCTGTCTCACTCCATCCTTGATCTATGCTTTGCTGTTTGGCTTGGCGCTTTGGGGTCTGGCCACTATAGATGAACCATTGTTTGTCCTTCTTGACTGACTTCTGTTTGAGCCTCACCAATGGGAGGCATCAATGCTGATGAGAGGAAAGAAGAGAGAGCCCAGGAGCATTTGCTTACCTCTGCTCTGGCATCCTATGTCTGACAGTGGTATGAGAGAGGCCCTTGCTGGGAGCCATCCCTTCCCAGATGCCACATTGCGTTCAGCTCCAGCTATGCACTTTCATCCAATGTTGCAGATGGAGGAAATAAAGTCCCCATTGTCTCTTAGATGTCCCAACAACTCTTACTTGTCCCTTTAATTTTGCTCAGACTATTATTAAATGTCTCTTGACTAAAGTTTTTGCTTGAAGCACCTGAATGTCATTTTGTTCCCTGTCAGACTGTGAAACAGACCCAGATTCTGAGAACTCCCACTAAAACTCATTTGTGGAGTTAATAGACAACCTTATGAAGGTTTCTCCTTTGGGTTTGGTACAGAAACCTCCAACTGCAGTTTAAGCTTATTTCCTCTTGCTCCATTTCTCCCTGGAGAGAAATATTGTGTTGCTGTAGCTCTTTAGGTACCAGAGCTCCGTATACAAGAGAACATGCAATGCAGAGTTCATGACACAGGTTCTCTTCTCTGTTGCCCTATTTTGGCTCTTTTAAATCAGAAAGTTCTTTTCTTTCTTTTTGGGGGGCACCATAGTGACATTATCCCAATAAATCAGGATATTCGCAGTATCTGTTTATCCCTGCAGCCACAAGCCTCTTATCCTTCCTTGTTGTGTCTGGCAAGTACTTGGATTAATTACTCAACCTCCATCACATTCAACCGAATGCATTAATAAAAGCATCATTATCTAACTGTTCAGCCTCCATCAGCTCACTTTCATCCAGCTTTTCTGAGTCAGTAAGCGAAAAAATTTAATGAGGGTACTATGGCCATGCCTAGCAGATTCTGTGACCCTTTCAGCAAATCCTCTGCTATTCTGTACCTCTCTCCTCAAGTTATATGTCACTTTCTTTCTCTACATTGATGCAAAGATGGATTGTGACAATAGTTTGTGGGTGGCTGTCAGAATTGATGGTGGTTTGTGTGGGAAAATGCACAGAGAGTTTGAGACCTGATAGAGTCAATTTAAATAAAGTTCTATCTTACAGAAAAAGGTCAAGTTGAGTGTTTTAATGATGAGGCAGTTATAATATATCTCATGCCTGGATGACCTGGGTTTGAAGAGTTGCAAGACTGAAATATTTAGAACTCTAGAAATGGCATAAAAATAATGTGATCTTTTGGAGGATGAGTCAGAATCTTTCAGAGAAGCCACTGAGATAGAGTGGAAAGGGTAACGTGTTTCTTGACCTGGGATTCACTCTGGACAAAGGATAACGTGTTTCGTGACCTGGGATTCACTCCAGACAAACCCATTCACCTTTTTGGGTCTAGCATCTTCTCCTATAAAATGATGTACAAGAGAAGCCTTAACAATTCTACTACTGCTGGTTGTGGTGGTGCATGCCTTTAATCCCAGTACTGGGGAGGCAGAGGCATGTGGATCTCTGTGAGTTCAAGGTCAGCCTGGTCTATCTACATAGTGAGTTCCAGGATAGCTGGGGCTACAGGGAGACCTTGTCTCAAAAAGACCAAAAAGAAAAGTCTATTACTAATGAGCATTCCAAGAGGTACTACTGGGTCACCCCACTTTGTGGAGAGGAAATTGAGACTCAGAAATATTTAGAACTTTGCCAAAGGCCAGATTGCCCATAAAGTTACACCTTGCCATAACTGACTCTAAATTACAGGTTTCCAGCCATGAGGCCATCTCATTTCCATTGCCCACAAGACATTTCCATTGTCTTGTGGGCAATGGAAACGAGATGATGATAATGATAATTCTTAGCCCTTTCTAGTAAGGACAGTTTTTCAGAGGTCTTCAAGGGCTTGTTGGAGGTTAGGCAGCTGGTCAGTAGAAGAGCTTCAACAAGAATCCATGACGGTCTGACACAGAAGCCCAAGCTCTTTACCATTTCATCGACTCCCTTTATGATTAAAGCCCTCATTGGGAAAAACATACAGAGGATACAATCATAAGAGAACTCAAATTTGTACTTATTAATGACCAATTCAGTATTAGAGGAAGCAGAGTTATGTGACCTTAACTTTTGAAATATACATGGCCAATGAAGAGGCATTTGGTGGTTTTATCCAACACTCAACAAAACATATGAGTAAAATATCCATTTTTAAACCATTACATTTTAAAATCAATATTGTATAATTTTGAGTATATATTACACTCAGTGAAGTAACTCAGCTTCAGGCAGACAACCATCATATATTCTCAATTAGATGTAGAATATAAAAAAAACATTCAGCTCATTGAATGAGAGAATAGAATGATCATTATGGGGGGGGGTGAGAGCCAATGAGTGAGGAGCTGTTGGTCAAAGGTAACAAAGACTCAGTTAGATGGGAATGTTTTGAGACTAGTGCCACAGCAGAAGGGATTATCGCGAATACTAATGTATTATAGATGTCAAAAAAGCTATGAGTAAGTTTCAAATGTCTCAAAATAAAAAAAAGGTATACAAGTGGGGTGACTGATTTGATCATCGCACATTTAATACATATATCAAAACACCACATTGCACCCCATAATGAATACAGTTGTGATTTATCAATTAAAATAATGTCAATAAAATCAGCATTCTGCAATTGCTTGAACATATATGCAAATACCAGACACCAAGTGCGCACCATATTAGAATTTATTAGAATACAAACTAGTCCAAACACCATATATTATCTAGTTAAGAAAATATGAACATTTGCTATTTTCAGGGGTAAATATCTAGTCTATCTTTTGAGCAGGAATAGTCAACAATTAAGAGTCTTTAGTTTGCTTATAAAGGGCTCCCTACATTGGACTAGTAGGCACCAACTGTGCAGAGTAATGTTTTCCTATTGTAAGATGTTTGCAAAATGGAAGTTTATGACTTCACAAGCCTGTCTTTTATGATTTGTCAACCATTCCCCTCATTTCCTTCCCTGTGAAATATTCCAGGCTTCTAGTTGCTAATAAAAGACAGAACATGTACATGTGTGGTATTGTCACCATGTCTAACCCAGGACACAAATCAAACAGTCTTTGAAAGAGGCATCTCAAAAACCCAGACTAAGGCATTGCTGAGTGCCCTCAGCAGTAGCTGTTTCTATGACAAGCTTCAAAATTCAAGGCTTTATTTCCAAAACTGGCCTGAAAGGTATAAACTTCATCATTGTACATATTATTATAAATAATAATAGATGAAAGGTCCTTATATGATCTAAAATAAACTTTAGGAGACATCCATCAGCCTTACTCAAAGAGCATTCATGTGTATCTTAAACAGAAAATGTAGCAACTCTATGGAGTTCTTTCAAGCATTGAGTCTCTTAAAAGACTGTTTAGAGAAGTAGAAAATGTAGTCAGAAGGGAAAAAAAAACCATTACAGTGCTACTTGGTAGAACAACTGCTGTCAAGAAAATGATAAGTGAGTGTCTAAGGAAAACATTCCTAATGCACACTCAGTTTTTAAATAACAATTTTTTTTCATACAATTAAAAACACAGAGCAGATAGCACTGAGATTCACAGACTTAATTTCCACTTTGTGTACCTCAAAAAGGAATTGTTTAACCTTTATAAATATTGCACTTTGACTCATTCACATATAGCTCAAACTAGCATTTTCAGAGCTATGTATTTTAAAAATAAATAAATATTATATATATAATCTATCCAGTATAGGTAGCCTTTGGTCAATGTTCATTCATAAAAGGGTGCAGTGGAATTGTGTCATACACACCGTTAATGACATACACACAGTATATTTAAATATACATGCTTTGAAAAAGAGAGAAATGCAATTCAAGGGATGTGGGGGAATCTGCTGACATTCCATATACTGAGCGTACGCTTTGGGGAGAAAGTGAGATGGAAGCTAGGATCCTCCTCGTTCATCACTTTAACTTCTCTAAACCTTTCAATCCAGTGTCTTGATGTACAAGGGAAGTTCTGATGTTCTTAGATACATCAGAATAACACGATGTTATCCCAAACACCGCTAACTCTATTCTCTTCAACCAAAGAACTAGCAACCTGTGGCAATATTGGAGAAAAAGATACCTGTCTTAGCTATTAAAAGCCGTCTTTTCTGAAGACTGTGCACAGTAACCATGCCTCCACCAAGCTATTCACTTTCAAATTGATTTTAGAATCTAATTCTGGAGTCGAGCAAGATTCTACTGCAATTATTTAAAAGGGATAGGAATTGGAACCATAAAGAATAATATGACCCCAAAGTACTCATGACCCCAAAGTACTCTGAGTTAGTACTGAAAGGTCCTGGTTGAAGTTTAAGTCTTTTATTGCAATAGGGTCTTTCTACCCTACTTTGCTGCAAAATATCTTAAAATGATAAGACATGCCTTCCAAGCTAGGGAGAAAAGGTATTAAAAATCGATCCTATGGAACCAAGTGACAAGTTTGGTCACCAAAAATACCATTCAGTTTCAAAAATCATATTGGGAGACTCCTTCCAAACCAAGGATGATTTCAAATACTGGAAATCTGGGAGGGGGGTATAATGCAAAAATAAGGGCAGATAACAGCATGGGTTTCCCTCTTATAGCACATGACAGGACAGAGAAGGGTTTAATATAGTCATGTCTATACATGTGCCTCATGTGTGTAGACACACATAAATGGTAATTCCCAGGGCAGCCCCCTGTTCACTGCATCCTAGATCTGTTTTTGTCTTGAACAGGTAAGGAAGAATGAATGAATGAATAAATAAATAAATAAATAAGTAAATAAATAAATAAATCCTTATTTTAATTTTGTGAAGGGTCTGAGTTAAACAGCTTCAGTGATAACTAGCCCCACCTTATTGAGTGGGGCTATACTAAAGGCTCACCAGCGGTTGGTACATCCATCTCTCTGTCCATTGTGTCTGCATTCAGGGGTCTGATGGCAATGCCAGCTATGTTGGGAGCTAGAAAACCCCTTTCATACTTGAACAACTACAGTTCCCTATCCCGTGGCTATCACATTCAGTTAGGAAGTCACTTCAAATTTAACAGTTTTGTGAGGGCTTGAGCAAGCAAGGAGGCAGGGTTAGCAAACCAACACATAAAGGGCTTCTCTGAGAAGCACGTGTGGGGTGGCAGTAAGAAGTGATTCGGAATCCAGGGATCACATACAGCAGACACGGGTGGATGGAAACGATGGCAAGAGTGGGCTTGCTTTTTTGTTTTTCTGGGCTCAAGAACTCCTCCACTCCCCCTGCACACCAGACAGGGTCTTTGTTTTGGAGGAGATAGATAAAATCTATACATTATAGCAAATATAAAAGTGCGCTGTAGACCCCGCAGGTGTAGGGGTCATTGCGATGCTGCTTTAGAGCCTCCGCAACAGAAGCCCCAGGGTCAGTTTGGACGGGATTTGACACGTTCATTTCCCCACGCTGCCACTCTGCAGCCTGGGTTGCTAGGACCACTCTGGAGACCACAGTCCTCTCTAGAACAACGGGCACCTCGGGAGAAAATCCCAGATCAGTCAGCCCCGTCAGCTGCTGGAAATGGCACAGGGAAACGATGGACAGCCTCAACTCTTGGAAGCAGAGCGCGGCTCAGCTACACACGATGGTGACTTGGTCTATCACAAACACGAGTGGCTGGTTCCCATCAGCTGCCGATGGTACCAGTGTTATTTCTCTACTGTGGTCTTTACCGAAGAAAGGATGATGTCATTTGTAACTGCCAATGGTGTCGTCAAACTGGTAGGTTCTTTGGCTGTCACCATGATTTTGCTAAAATAAGTGCACAAAGAAAATCAAGATTCATGCTTTCCTTTCCTCTCTTCTAGCCCTTCTCATCTACCAGTCTGAGAGCTGCTCAGTAAGTGGAGACAAGAAATCAGATTAGCACACTTCAGGAGAGCTGTTCACCCACAGGATGGGACACCCTCCCATCTGGAAATGGATTACACAGAGGCACCAGTGCCAGACTTATGGGGTCATGGGGATACTTTTATAGGTTTTCCATTTTTGTCATACTGGTATACCAGCATCTTGATACAGTGTGAGTTTGCTGGTGAGATCCAGGGGCTACTGGTTATGGAAAAGTTATGGTTAGTGTAGAACTGTACAGGCTGCTTCTGGCACTTGAAGAAGGCTTTGAGCGTTGCGGCTGCCATGGTGCGGAACCGCTTGCTAATGAAGCAGTAGAGGAAGAAGTTGATGGCTGTGTTCAGAAGGGCCAGCATGTTGGCGACGTCCAACATGATGTGGACCAGCCAAGGGTTCTGAATGGGTGCCCCATAGAGGTGGTAGAGAATCATAATAATACGGGGGGCCCAGAGGGTGGCGAAGATGGAGGTGATGGTGAACAAGATGGCGGTGGTCTTCCCTGTGGAATATCCACGGAGGCGAAAATTGCTCTTCCTCCTGAGCTTGTACACAATAATTGAGTTCAGTATGAAAAAGATGGAGCAGGGAACCAGGTACACGGTGAAGCAGTGGATCCAGACGAGGACATGATGCATAGAGGTGCTGATGTAGTCTTCAGTCCAGATGTTGGGCCACCAGTAGTATGGGATGCTGGTCAGGAAGCAGGTGATGTAAACACTTATAATGACTTTCCTGGTTCGGGCTGGGTAGGACACTGTATGATATTTAAGCGGATGACAGACAGCGATATACCTGTCAACAGTTAAGGGAACCGTAATCCAAATGGAGGTGTGGATGGATGAGAACTCCAATACTTCTATGATCTTGTCAGGGATTGGAGGCATCTGCACGTTCAAAATGAAATCTTCTAACAGGAAGTCCACAAATACAATGAAAAAGAGAACCAAGATGTCAGCAGCGGCAAGTGCCAGGAGATAGTTGTAAGAGGACTTCTGTCTTCTGGCCACCAGTTGAGAGAGGATGATCACTGTCAAGATATTTGCTATGGAGAGAAGAGAATCATGTTATTCATGAAGTAAAGACTTTCTAAATCAGAGAGCAGCTGCAGAGGAAATAAGGTCAACAATCAACAAAGTGGGGCCTCATTAAACTCAAGAGCTTCTGTACGGCAAAAGAAACAAGTGAAAAGAAAACCCCCAGAGTGGGAGGAAACCTTCACCAGTGACACATCTGACAGAGCATTAACATCCAGAGTATATAACTTACTCAAAAAACAAAGGAGCAAGAAAACAAATGACCCACTCAAAAGATGGAGTAAAGAGCTGAACTTCACAAGTGAGGAATTAGAGGTGGCTGAGAAACATCTTAAAAAGTGTTCAATGTCGCTGATAATTAAGGAAATGCAAATTAAAACCATTTTAAGATATCATCTTATTCCTATAAGACTGGCTAAGAACAAGAAAACAAATGATACCAAATGCTGGAGAGGTTGTGGGGAAAGGGGAATACTCATCCACTGCTGGTGGGAATGCAAACTCGTACAACCCCTATGGAGGGCAGTGCAGAGAACTCTTAAAAGACTCAAAATGAGCCTACCACCTAACCCAGTCATACCACTCCTGGGTATATACCCAAAAGACTCATCCTATTGCAGAGATACGTGCAAAACCATGCTTATTGCAACTCTTTTTCACAATAGCGAAGAGCTGGAAGCGACCCAAGTGTCCCTGAACAGATGAGTGGATAAAGAAAATGTGGTATGTCTACCCAATAGAGTCCTACGCAGCGGGAAAGAAAGATGAAACATGAAATTTGCAGGTAAACAACAAAATACTTGTTCAAAGATCTGACCAAAACAGTAAGATAGGACTTAACATGTATGGCAGAATGCATGAGCTCTGGTGGTGGTGGTGGGGCATGGATGGGGAAACAGGTCTAAATTTGATTGGGAAAGTTTTCGTGAAATGAACAAAGCTCAGTAAAAAAATTAAAAAAAAAATAAAAGGAGAAGGCTGAAACCTTAAAAAAAGATGTCTGTTGATTACTAGGAAGGTGCTGGGTGTATGTGTTCTGGGACACATCAGTGGAAGTGGAAATGGAAGGGCTGAACTAGTGTTTCTGGGGGACACTCTGCATCACAAACCAGACCTCAGACCTCAAAGAAACAGCTGGATACAATTTGAACACTATACTCACTGTTTGACTGACTGCATACAGAGTATGGGTGTGATGTTCAGTGCTGATTGTCAACTTGACAAGATCACCAATCACCTAAGAGTGAAGCCTCTGGGCACATCTGTGAGGGAGATCTGGATTAGACTAACTGAGGCTGGAAGACCCACCCTGAGAGTGGATGGCCCTTTCCGGAAGGCCCAGCTAAACACAAGCATTCAGCTTTCTCTGTTCTTAGACTGTGGTTGCAATGTGATCGGTCATCATGACTCTGCTGCCAAGACTTCCCTCCATGACAGACTGTGAGCCAAAATATACACTTCCTTCCCAAAGTTGCTCTTGTTAGGGTATTTTGTTACAGCAAAAAGGCAAGTAATGCAATGGATTAGGATAATTTTCTCCATGGAGGCTGAGCTGTATAACCTTTTTTTGTGTGTGTGATATTGGGGATAGAACCCAGAGGTTTTATATATATATATATATATATATATATATATTATACGAGAGCTCTGCCACTCAGCCATGTCCTCAGCGGCATAGCCTCTGAAGACCCTTTTTAAAACATGGACACTAGGTCCTTTCCTTTTTAAGTAGATTTAGGTTGAAGGAAAAGTGAAGACTATCACATTAATTTAAAAATGAATTATACTAAGTTTTGGAACAAATGATCTACATACATGGTACAGAGTTAAAAACAATCATAGAGAAGTATAAATTTCTCTTCTATTTCTGTTCTCTACATACTCCTGCTCTTTTCCCTCAGGACAATCATAGCTGATAGATGATTGATATGTATATACATCCATGGAGCTTGTGTGTGTATGATTTTTGTACAGGCAGTAGCAAAGTATTCTTGTTCTTTGGGTCAGACCAATGTTGAAAATGCATGCACACAATTTCTGAACAGTTTCATAAACAAGGATCTCCTTGAATAAGATACGTTTAGAAAGTCATTAGGGAATCATTCCAGAGAAGTTATTATAGATACCATTCATTCTCATTCATTCTTACAGTAACCCCAAGCACTGTTAATCTTGCTTTGCAAATCAGGGTCTCAGAGAAGCTCTGTTTTTTGTTTTTTTTTTTTTTGTCTGAGGTCCAGTGACAGAGCCAGATCTGATCTTTCCCTTCCCTCCTTTCCTGCTTCCTCTGTCTCTTCCTCTCTTTCTTTCCTCCCTTCCTTTCCTTCTCCTCCCTTTTCCTCTCACTTCTCATTTATCAGAAGCCATTTAAAATATTACCTGAGGTTGGTGTGGTAGTGCACACCTATAATCTGAGCACGTGGGAGGCTGATGCAGGAGGATTGCCAAGAGTTCCGGGCTAGTCAGGGCTACATAACAAGACCCCGTGCCCAAACCAAACCAAACCAAACCAAACCAAACCAAACCAAACCAAACCAAACCACAGAACAGTTCAGATATAGAAACATCTTACAGTAAACGCACCTCACACCCTGGTGTGCTTTCCACTCAATTGAAAGGAATTTCAAATTTTGCTGTATTTGTTTAGCCTCTCTTTAGAAAGGAATGACTGTATGGACAGAGGTGAAGTTTGTTTTGAAATATCTCCACGACATGTGTTTGTGTGCAGTTGCTGTTCCATGCTGTCCCCCTCCCTCCCATTTCTCCTCTCCTCCTCTCCCTTCCCCTCCCCCTCCCCTCCCCCATCTCCCTTCCCCTCCCCTCCTCCCATCTCCTCTTCTCTCCCCTCCCCTCCTCTCTTCTCTTCCTTCTCACTTCTTTTTTCTCTTCTTTTCTCCTCTTGCTGTTCAGAGTTATATTTTTGAGCCCTAGTTACACCAATATTTAGAAATCTAGTTTTTTGATTTTAACAACTACATAGCATTGTATGAACTTATTACAACTTATTTACATATAAATTACATATAATTCATTATATCAGCCCTATACTATAGGGCTTTTGAATTCATTCCAGGATTTTGCCCTTATGAACACTGTAGCTCCTATCTCTATGTGACTGTTCCTAAGACGTACTCCCTGTCCATTTTCTGGGCAGTCATGTTTTAGAATGCATGTGGACTAGGGACTTTTCCCTTGTGGCAATTAGATCCCTGACAAGAGGCAACTAAGGGAGGACAGATTTATTTCATCTCACAGTTTAAGGCACAGCCACATGTTCCCACATGAGGCTGCTGGTCACACTGTGTCTGCAGTCAGGAATCAGAGATAGGACAGGATTTGGGCTCAGGCTACCGAACCTAGAGGTCCACCCTCAGTCACTCATTTCCTGGAACAAGACTCTGGTTCCTAAAGAGTCTACAACCTCCTAACACAAGGTCACAGTCTGGGGACCAAGTGTTGAATGAAACACATGAAGCTGTGAGGGAGATTTCACATCCAAATCATCACAGTGTGCAACTTCTACATTAGACACTGAGTTAATTGTCAAGTGGCTTTACTAGTTTATACTCCTAATAGCAGGTTGCAAGACTTCTAACTCAGCTGCTCTGCAGGCTCTCAGTGGTTACTACTTTGTTCAGGTCTATGTTATTCTTTTTTAAAATTTTTATTTTTTTAGGTCTGTGTATTCTTGCTCTTACCCCAAACACTGGGAAATAACACAGTGCTGGCTATCTTAATCCAGCACAAGCCCAGGACCAAGGTACATCTGTAATCACTGCGTAATATTGATAATTAATCCAAGGGGGCAGGAGTCCACTCTGTTGGGCTTTGTGACTGGTTAAGTTCTAGTGTCAACTTGACATTCCTGAGAAGAGAGAGTGTCAGCTGAGGAACTTCCCCCACTAGACCATTAGACTGACCCAGGGACATGTCTGTGGGGTTTCTTGATTGCTAATTGATGTAGGAGGACCCACTACTGTGGGTGGCACTGTCCCTAGTCAGGTGGGTCCAGGCTATATAAGAAAGGTAGCTGAGCAAGCCAGGAGAGGCAAACCAGTAAGAAGTATTCTCTGTGGTTATGGTTCCAGTCCCGTCTCTAGGTTCCTGCCTTGAATTCCTGTCTTGTCTTCCTTCAATGATGGTCTATAATGTTTAAGATGAAATAAACCATTTCTACCTCCCAAACTGATTTTACTCAGTGTTTTATTACAGCAGCAGAAACCAAACTAGTACAGGTATATTACACTGGACCCGAGAGCAAAGGTGAGCATATACTCCTTAAAGCTGTTATATCAGAAAATAGTGATTTGTACTTGTAAATCCGACACTTCCAAAGTTTGTTCATTCAGCAGTGTGTTTTATGAACCTACTGCAAGCCATATGCTGGGAAGAGGTGGTAAATGAAGTAGATATTGTCTATATTGCCTTAATATAGCTTGGGGTTTACTAGGAGGAAAAACATTAACCAAAGAACTATAGAAGAAAATGGATAACTTCAAATTCCAGTACGTGTTAAAGAGTGGTTGGAAGTAGTGATCAGACAATGCTTTGATACTCAGGGTGAGATGGAGGGACAAACATGGAGGTAAACAGGCAACCTGTGGGAGGAGAAAGCATTTCAAGAGAGGAAACAGCGTGCAAAGGCCTAGCAGTGCAAATGCATGAAGCATTTGGGTTTATTAAGGCAAAGAACACATATTGATTTGTACTTGCTCTGTAAGCATTTCTGCATTTAATAACTCTTTTTTTTATTAAACAGCCTTTCTGTGTTCTCTCAAAAAAAATTTCAAAATGTTTTATTCATTCAGAAATCTTCGCATCTACATTTGTAGGTAAAGATCCATGCATGGGCTGAAGGTGGACATGACTGGTTCTGTGCAGCCAGGGTCTCTAATGGGAATGTAGAAATAGCATGTAAATGGCTCAACACTGAAGAAGTAGATGAGAGTGCACTCAGCCAGCATAGATGACGCTAGCGCACAGACAGACACAGAAAGAAGGCAAAGAGGGTCTGGCTTAAAGGTCTGGCTTACCCTGACTTAATCACACACAGTCAGAGCTTCAAGGAAATTAGGCCATAAAACAAGGTCTGTGGTTTCTTCTTGTGTGGATGGCATGCAGGAAATGGCCCAAGACTGTGGGGCCTGGAGCTGGGCTGCCCTGTTCAATCTTGACTCTGTAACTTACTAGTTCTTAGATTTGGGGCAAGTTTATTCACTCAATCGGTGCTTCACATTCCTTCCATATTAAATCGAGTTAATAAAAGTGTGTACTTCATAGTACTGTTCTAAGATGGAAGAATAGTTAAGTGAGATAATTTTCCAAATGGGAGAATACACTGTGAGTGGAGGTTGCGAGATGCTGCCATTCATTCAACAGATATTAATTGGGGTTTTAAAAAAATTTTATTTATTTTTGCATGTGTATGAATGTACTGTCTGCATGTAGGTTTGTGCACCCGTGTCGTGCAATGCCACAGAGGTCAGAAGAGGGTGTCGGATTCCCTTGGAACTGGAGTTCTCCTGGAATTGGAGTTACAGACGGTTCTTAGCCACCATGTGGGTGCTGGGGATCGAACCCGGGTCCTCTGCAAGAGCAGTCAATGCTCTTAACTGCTAGGCTATCTTTCCAGCCCCTAATTGGGGGTTTAGTATGCTAGAGGTTATGTGAGCTATTGAAGATACAATCCTAGCAAAACAGAAATGTTCCTTTTGTCATAAGGATGACAGTGTGAAAGGAAGACTTTAAAGAAATAAACAAGCACAAAAATCAACATATGAGAATTCAGATCATTATACCACACAGCATAAAGCCACGGAATGAGAGAAATTGAAGGAGGAACTACTTTCAGATTGGAAGTGATGAGAACGATAAGTGCAAAGGCCCTGTGGTGGGAATGAGCTTGGCATGTTCAAAGAACAACAACAATGACAAAAATGAGGATAAGCTTCCATTTTATAGGTGAGGAAACTGAGGCTTGGATGTTTAGGTCAGTTGTCTGAAGTCACAAATCTAACAAGTGAGGAAGCTAGAAAGAGACCCTAGCTCTGTGCTCTGTGTGACTCTATGCCACATCAAATTCTCTTTCCTTCCTTCCTTCCTTCCTTCCTTCCTTCCTTCCTTCCTTCCTTCCTTCCTCCCTCCCTCCCTCCCTTCCTTCCTTCCTTCTTTCCTTCTTCTTCCTCCCTCCCTCCCTCCCTTCTTCCCTCCATCCTTCTGTCCATCCGGCTGTCCCTCCCTGTCACTCTCTGCTCTATTGCCTTGAGACAGGGTCTCTCGCTGAACTACAAGCTTGCCCTTTCAACCAGGTTGGCTAGTCAGTGAGGACTCAGGATCTGTTTGTCTCTGCTGCTCCCGCCCCCCAGGGGTGGGGGTGGGTTACAGGCATCTTCAGCTATGTCTGGCTTTTTAAAAATGTGTGTGCTGGAAATTTGAACTCAGGTCCTCGTGTTTACAGAGCAAGTATCCTTACCTATTGAGCCAATTTATTATTTTTTTTAAATTTCATTATTTTTATTTTATGTGTATGAGCGTATTGTCTGCATGTAAGTGCACCGTGTTGTGCAATGCCCACAGAGATCAGAAGAGGGCGTCAGATTCCACAGAACTGGAGTTACAGACAGTTGTTAGCTAAGATGTGGGTTCTGGGAATCAAACTTGGGTCCTCTGTAAGAGCAGCCAGTGCTCTTAACCACTGAGCTACAGCCCCTATTGAGTCATTTTCTTAGCCTATGATTTGCTTATTTTTGTTTATAGTAAAGGATTTTCACAGTGGTTATTCAGATTTAGGAAATCCTGTCATTTCTCACCTCTCTGTCTTTCTCTCCTTGAACATGCCCACATCCCCTCTGTGTCTGTGGCCCCCACACCTACCAGGAGGCAGGAAATGTGATAAATATATTCTGTACAGTGACTCTGTCACTGTCTCCCCCCCCCCCATTTCAAGCATGGTTCTAAAAATTCTCAAGATCAAAACTGTAAAAATATTCTAACCCCACCTAATGAGCGTTTTAAGTTCAGGAAGCCGTCAAAACCATGCAAAATCACTGGGTATTCATGTTTGACATTTCCTGGAGTTTCTGATAATTGCCTCTCTTGAGAAACTAATCTGTAGACACTGAGTTTCCCATTTCCTTTGTAGGAGTAGGTAGGCCCCATCCCAGGCTAACATCAGAAACCCTTAGATCTTGGGGGGAAGCTGGGGAGGAACCAGAGGGGACTGTGTATTGGTTTTCTAGGAAAGAAATGGGAAGGTGGGGACTTCAACTCTTAGGACTTAACATTTGCTGTGACTCCTCATAGGAGAAAATCCTTTCATTCCCACGGTAGTATGCTTTTCCATCAGGGAAAGTGGTGTTGACAGGGTTGGTGTGCATTCGTAAGGGACGGATAAGCCATGAAACTGCTGCCTGAAATTGCATTTCATAGCTTTGCTCTAAAACGAACTGGGCTGGAGACTCCATGGTTGGGGAAACCCAACCAAACCTACCGAAGCTGGTCCCAGAGACGCCACAATCAGAATGTCAAAGCCTCTTAAACAGCAAATCCATTCTGCCCTGGTGCTGTTGGACAGGCTTAAGCTCCAAAGGAACAGAAAGCCTGCGCTTCAGGATTGCAGAGCTTCTTGGAGATATTCCTGGGGGAATTCATTTTCTATATTTTTCAGCTTACTGCCCTCCACTTGAGGAGATTTGGGGAGTGCAGGGCACTGGTTGGGAATTCTGAGTTCACATCCTTTGGTTATACTAGATTTCTCATTTTTATCTTTGCTAATAAGGCAAAAGTAATATATAGTTATAAAAATTAGATATTATCTCCGCCCATAATAGTAGCTCACTTTTATTGAACATTTACCATGCCTTCACATCACCCCCTTTAACCTAACTACCATTCACAGTTAGTAGTATGATTTAAGAGCTGTGGGTTTCAGAAAAGTTAAATCTCTTGCTGTGGTCATACAGTTAAAGCAGGTGAGCCAGGAGATCGTACCAGACTTTTTGTCTCTTGAGTTTATACATGTAATCAGTACATGAGACATTAGAAGAGGGAGGTGTGGAGATGATTCAGTGGGTAAGAGCGCGTGCTGCATAAAGGGAAGGTCTGAGTTCAGGTGCTCAGCGTCATGTAAAAAGCCAGCTGTGACTGTGTGTGTAACTCCAATACTGGGGTACCGGGTGGAGGCAGACAGGAGGATTGCTGAGCCTTGCTGGGTACCAACGTAGCCAAACAATGCCAAGCTCTAGTGAGAGACCTTGTCTCAAGGGAATAAGGTGGAGAGCAAGATAGGACTCCATGTCCTCCTCTAACCTCTGTGTGTGCATAGATATGCGTACCTGTGTGCGGTATGTGC
Organism: Rhizomys pruinosus; assembly: GCA_009823505.1. Taxonomy (NCBI): domain Eukaryota; kingdom Metazoa; phylum Chordata; class Mammalia; order Rodentia; family Spalacidae; genus Rhizomys; species Rhizomys pruinosus. The sequence goes on from VZQC01008130.1 coordinate 522,513, forward strand.
ATACATGCATGTACCACACACATGTGCACACTCACCAAATGGAAAAAGAAATTAAGGAAAGTCAAGGAATCTTATCATCCAAGTACAATGGCAATAATGTTTATGAAATATTTTTCTATTTCTAGACTTAATTTATTATCATTTCTTGGGGAGATCAGCTTAGAGCTTTTCAAAGCATTTCTGTGTATTTCTGCCGGTTAAGCTCCCCTGCATAGAAATGCTGGTTTAAAGAGTAATGCGTTTTCTTTCCCTCCTTTTTTTCTTACCTTTCATCCCTCTGTCTCCTTTTGGCTCCCTCTTATAGGCAGCTAAGAGACTTAGTAAGAAGAAAAAGAGCTCAATTTATAAAGACTAGGTTAGACACCAAGACGAACTTTTTGATAGCAATGCCGATTAAGTGAAGAAGAGCACAGTTGTCCTGTTCATGCAGCTCTAAAAAATTAGAGAGACTTGCTCATCTGGGCTAATTAAATTCCTGAGCTAACCTTTTGCAAATCCTGTTTCTCTACATTGTAAATTACATTCTTGTGACTTTCCAGAAAGGAAGCGTTCTTCTCTTCCTGTTGCTGTTCTCTGGACCCAAATGTGGCTTAATCCCCTCCTCTCCTTGTCTGTCTTTTGAATCAGGAGTGCCTGCCCTCAAGTCACGCTGACCCCTGGCGTTGTGAACTTTTCTGTGGTGTGACTACCTACCCTCAGGATCCTCAACTTCAGATTCTTTATTACTTTTATTTATTATTTTTTTTGGTCAGATTCTTTTTTTTTTTGGTCATATATTTTTTTTAAGTTTAATTTTTATTGATGCTTTGTGCATTTCGTACATCATTTTCCAATTCAGATCAGGCATTTTTCCCTTTCCCTTCCCCCCCACCCTCACCCCATCCCAGACCATGCATTCTGCCATAACTGTCTTGTATCTATCTCTGTTTTTTTTTTCTTTTCCTTTTTTAGCTATAAGTGATAATCCATGAGTACAAGCATCCTTCGTGCAAAACCAATCTACAGGCTGTTGTGCCCAAACCCCCACAGCCCCACCATCCAGTGAGGGGTGACATGTTGTTTGTTCAATCAAGTTGATCAAATGAGTGTCCAGACTACATCGCTGTAGTTGGTCAGATTCTTAAGAAAGGGAATTGCTCAGCCTTCTGGACAGGGAGTTGGCAATGGCCTGACTTAGATCTAGCGAAGAGCGCAGATGGACCTAAGTGATGGCTGCCACCTTCCTCCTCCTCCTCCTCCTCCTCCTCACAGATAACGGTGCTCATGGGCTCTTGAGGTGGAGGAAGGAGTGATAAAACCAAGATTCTGACAATGGTTTCTAGTTCTGTGGACTTTGCTAGGAAATTTATAAGGGATTCTTTCTGAGCTCTGAGGAGAAGAGCAACAGGGTGAGAGCTCCCAAGGAGGGTTGTATCAGCTGGTATCTCCAGTCTTAGGTGCTGCTGGCTGGCCAGTGGCCATCTTTGTTTCCCATGATTCCACTTGCTCTGCGTCAGGCGCATTCTTCTGCTGTTGGTTACAAGGAACATAAAACTGTGGACAAATGAGGTAACAGTTATGCAGGGGAGCCTCATGCTACACGAAGGATAACCTTGAGGGATGGCTTTCAGGGTCCTGGAAAGACTTTGAAGGGTCATTTGGCCTGTTCTTTCTTTGCAGGCACAATATTCCCCCCCCCCCATATTAAAATATCTAAGAACCTATCCAGCTTGGCTAAGAGTTGCTGGGAGCAGATGTCTTAGACTCAAATCCCAAGAGAAAAGTTTCTGTAATGCTTAGCAAATGACCTATACTTTGGGGCCTTAGTATCACATCTGTGAAATGGGTGTCATAGCTAACAATATCTTCCAGGATGTCTAGAATGTGAGATTGTCTGAAATAATCTATCTACAATATGTAGCATATTTCCTGGTAGACTGGCAGAGAGTAAACACTAAAAAAATTAGCTATTGTTGCTTTTTAAAATCCAGCCAGTTGATATCATTTAACAATTCCTGAGCAAGAACAAGAGGCTACACCCTGTGTTAGATGAAGAGATGAGTGGGGGAGGGTTGAAGTTCTAAAGGAGCACACCCTGCACTCAGAGGGGAAGAAGACTGTGAGTTTGAGGCCAGCCTGGGCTATATAGTAAGCTCAAGGTTAGCCTAGGCAAATAACAAGACTCTGTCTTGAACCAATCAACTAATGACCCACCAATTGACCTACTGACTGGCCAACCAAATGATCCTGGGAAAGACTCTGGTTTCCTTCCACAGCTCATTCGCTTTTGATCTAAGCTTTCCAATTCTAGCTGCTTACATCCTCCACCCCATTTTGCTTCCATCTTTGGTGCAGGACATTGATCACCACCAATAGAATTATGACTTTAAGAGCCACCATTGGGCGCCAGTTCAATTATCTCTTTTTTTTCAATTATCTCTTGTATCCCCTGAAGTAACTTTAAAAAAAGTTCTTTAAAATTCTTAGTTCCTAGTTGGATGTGGTGGTGCATGCCTTTAATCCTAGCACCTGGGAGGCAGAGGCAGGTGGATCTTTGTGAGTTCAAGGCCAGCCTGGTCTACAGAGTGAGTTCCAGGACAGCTGGGGCTACAGGAAGACCCTGTCTGGAAAAGACCCCCCCCCCAATTTTTTTTTTAGTTCCTAAGCCTGGCATGGTGGCACTCCCCTTTGATCCCAGCATTTGGGAGGAAGAGGCAGGTGGATCTCTTGTGAGTTCGAGGCTAGCCTGGTCTACATAGTGTATTTCAGGCAAGCTGAGGCTAAAGAAAGAAGCTGTCTCAAACAACAGCAGCAGCAGCAAGTTCCTGGAGAGAAGCTGCTGGCACCTGATGGCTGCTGAGTAAGTCTTCTTCAGAGATGTGGCCCCTGACAGGCTACCCATGCTCCAGTAGGTGGTCCTGCAGCCACACACATACAGGCAGCAACAAACAGACTCAGTGTTTTGTTTTGAAATGGGAGCACTTGAAGTTGGGAGGGAAAAATGATGGGAGGATAGAGGAGGAACGGAAGAGGAGGAATGGAAGAGGAGGAATGGAAGGTGGATTTGATCTCAACATATTATATGAAGGTACGAAATTCTCAAGAAAATGCAAAAAATTATTTCCCATTTTGGTAGATCTTCAGTTTTCTTTGTAGGTTCACTCTCTTTTTAAATTTTATTTATTTTTTATGTGCATGAATGTACTGTCTGCATGTAGGTTTGTGCACTCGTGTCGTGCAATGCCTTGGATGTCAGAAGAGGGTGTCAGATTCCCCTGGAACTGGAGTTAAAGACGGTTCTCAGCCGCCATGTGGGTGCTGGGGATCGAACCCGGATCCTCTGCAAGAGCAGTCTATGAACTGCTAGGCCATCTCTCCAGCCCCTGTAGGTTCACTCTTACGCTATTTTCTATTGTTTTCTTTGTGAACACATTGTGCATGCACTTGTATACTAATCATGTGTTAACTCTTGAGTGCATTCTTTTCAAGGGCAGGGTTTCTACTACTTTTGTGTCTATTTTTGTATTTAAGAAGTGTTGTCTGATGTGTACTGGTAGTGGTTGCTTTGTCACCTTATTGAGAGGTGTTCTATCAACTATGGCTGGGCTTAGTAGGACAGGGATGAAGTGGTGATGTCTGCCAACAGGGAACAGATGCTGCAGATTTGTCCTGAAGATATTTAGTTCTGTATCCATGATGCAGCCTCTGTGGCTTGCTCCCAGAAATGAACAATGCAGTGGTTTCCAGTATAGACTGGACTGGCGCCTCTCCTGTGCTGATGGATAGGCACCAGAAGCAAAGATGACTACTGTCCTGGGGCAGGCTGACTCAGGGCAAGGGAACAGTGAGTCAGCATCCGTCCTGGAGTCAGCCCTGCCAATCAATTGACCTTCTCATGACTGCACAATTGGTTTTGGCTTTTTGACCAGGGGCAACTTCCTTAGGTAACCATGACAACTCTAGATCTTTATCACATTCAAATCAGCCAAGAGACTCAAAAGCTTCCAAACTATCCCTCCTAGTGCATAAGTTCCTTTTCTTATGAGTACGCTCTGTTGAAGACCTACTATGTGTTAGAGTCTTGGTAAAGATGAGATGTTTTTGTGGGATTTGCTAGTGAATATTTTTATTTTAGAAGCCATAAACATAGTTTAGAGGCATTATAGGAACATTATTTTTCCATGTAGAGCAGTAAAAAATGTCTGCTTATAAAATAAATAGTTTATTTAAAAAGTGAGTTTGATATAAGGGAAACTATAAGGAGATGTCTGTGCAGGTGGAGCATAGGCTTCTGGCCTCTATTTTCAAATGAGGAAAACTCATATTCAGAGAGAATAGGCCACCTGCCCAAGACACCACAGCTGGTAAATTCAGGAAACATCTTGCAAGCCCTTGATGGTGCCATTCTGGGTCAAATTCTGTATGGAGTGATGGATGCAGCTGTGCTTTCTCAGCTCTGGGAGTTTGTCACAAAGACAGATGGGGCAGGACTTTACAGGAATGAGTCTGGGGCAGGCAGGTGGCTCTCCAGCAATCACTGAGTGGGCAAGTTACCAGAATGGCTAGAGACAAAATGAAAGATGTACATTTTAGAGTCTGGAGAATCTGGGTTGGCTTCCCAAACCTGCATTTTTCTAACTGGCATTCTTGGTTGAGTTGTATAAGCACAGTGAGCTTCACCAGCAGATGACGGTAAGGGTGGTTCTTGGTTCAAAGGTCTGCTTTGAGATTAAAGACAGCTGTATACATACAGCTCTGAGCTGGAGCCTGGCTCAAGGAGATAGTCGGTAAGCAGTCATGGCCATCATATTCTACCCTCATGACTGGGTTTTCTTTTTTATTTATTATTTTTTATGTGTATGAATGTACTGTCTGCATGTAGGTCTGTGCATCTGTGTCATGCAATGCCTCGGAGGTCAGAAGAGGGTGTTGGATTCCCCTGGAACTGGAGTTAAAAATGGTTCTCAGCCTCCACGTGGGTGCTGGGAATCGAACCCGGGTCCTCTGCAAGAGGACTGCTAGGCCATCTCTCCAGCCCCATGATTGGGTTTTCTAAGGAGAGAATTGAACCACGCAAGACTGCATGAGGAAGAAGGAGTGCGGCTCATTATAGATCTAACCTTCTTCTGGTCTGTTTCTCAGGGACTCGACAGCTAGCTCTAGCAAAGAGCTACCTGACTTGGATTCTGATGTGGGCCCCCCTACTCCCCGAGCAAGCCACGTCCCTTCTCATGACCTCAGTTTCCCCATCTGTAAACAGAGCCAGTTAGGAGGAGAGTGTTCTTATAAATCATGGCAGTGTCATATCTCTTATCTGTGGAGGACAAGTGGAAGTTTAACAAGCCAACAGGGAAAAGAAAGTGAGCATTATGGCCCAAGGAGCTCAAGAGGCAGGAACACGAAGATCCTCACCGTGCTCTTAGAGCAGCTAGCATCTATGGAGTTCTTACTCTGTGTCAAGCACTAGAATCCCTTCTTCACATATAATGCTTATGGTATGGCATACTAACTAATGTTATTCTATCTATTTATACTAATTGGCTTTTCTCATTATAGTAGCAAATACCACAAGCATCTTAGAGGCTTTATTTTGAGTCACAGTTTCAAAGGGTTCAGTTCATCATGTCAGGGAAGGGAGGGGGAACAGTTCAGTTCCCATCACAGCAGGTCAGGAAATAAGGGATTGAGACAAGAAACTCCCAGGGGTGATGCACCCTGGGGAAGCTTCTTCTGAGGACCCACTTCCTCTGTCTTTGTCCCATCTTCTGAAGCTTCCAGAACCTCCCCCAAACAGCACCAGTACCTGGGGATGAAGTGTTCACAACATGAGCTAAATGGGAATGTTGCATACTCAAACCGTAACACCAGTATGAAGGGCTCCTGTCTTGTGATGGCTTCACTTACCATCTGAATTTGGATTATTGGTTGGACGAGTGATACACAGTACAATCTCATATTGAAATGCTGGGTGGGGACAGGAAACACAACTTCTGATCAGACCTGGCATTGTGAAGGAAACCATCTGTGGTGGTTTGAATGAGTGTCCCCCATAGGCTCTAGGTATTCAGACATTTGTCTCCAGTTGGTGGCGCTGTTTTTGGAGGTCTTGGGGTGTGTGGCCGTCCTGGAGGAAGTGTGTCACTGGGGGCAGGGCTTAGAGAGTTTTAACAAGCCTCGTGGTCTACAGTTGCTCTCTCTCTGCTTCCTGTGCTCATTGTGAGATGTGACCCTCGGTTTGCTGCTCCAGATCCAGACGCCACACCTCCCACCACAATGGACTCTAATTCCCTGGAACCGCCAATTGTAAGCTCAAATAAACTCTTCCTTTTATAAGTTCCTTGGTCATGGTGTTTTATCACAGCAACAGAAAAGTGACTAGTACACCATCCAAGACTCCATGTGCTGTGTTGTGTTGCTAAGAGAAGATGCTCTGTGGGTTAGATTTATGAGTACATTATCAACTTGCTCTGGGTTTCTCGGGCCTGTCAAAATGTATCACCATCATAAGTTGAGGACTCTCTGTATCTAGCACTTAATCTGTGCTAACAGAAGTGGGTAAGATTGTCACCCTCTTATAAATGAGAAACACTGAGGCCCAGAAGAGTTAAAACCTTGACTGATCAAATGTCTTATTCAGCTTTCTCATCCTCTGAGAGCTGGACAAAGCCTGTGCATTTAAAATAATGGTTTCCAAGGGCTGAGGATATAGTCCAGTGTGGTAGAGTGCTTATCTAGCATATGTAAGGCCCTGGGTTCAATTCTTACCACCTCCAAAAGGGTTCCTTGACTATGTACTTATTGTATGCATTTCACTGGCCTGGGGTTTAACGTATATTAGAGTTGACCCTCATATCATGAGGATATCATAAATATTCCTGTTTTATAGATGGAAATACTGAGGCTCAGAGGTGTTAGGTCACTTTTTGAGAGGAGTCAACAAGAGTATACTGGACCCAGGATTCTAAAACAATTTATGGGATTCCAGAGTCTACTTGATGCACCTGATTGTTCAGATGCTTTTTATGACCAGCATGAGAAAGGGGATCATGACATAGAAACGGTCCGCTTGTGCCTTTCTTCCCCCCTTCAAATAGCACTGCGTGTCAGCAGACATGTATGTGGCAGGAAGGAGTTGTGGGAAGAACACCTTTGCAGGGCTGGAGAGGTGGCTCAGTGGTTAAGAGCACTGGCTGCTCTTGCAGAGGACCCAGGTTTGGTTCCCAGCATCCACATGGTATCTAACAATTGTAATTCCTGTTCCAGGGGGTCCAAAACCCTCTTCAGAACTCCTTGGGCATTGCACAACATAGGTGCACTTACATACATGCAGGCAACACACATATAAAAATAATAAATAAAATATTAAAAAGAATGCCTTTGAGAAGAACTGTCTGGCCTTTGAATAGGGAGGAGCAGACAGAGACCTCTGGATATAATGTCTTTAGAACTCCGGTGTACAAGCCTGAGATGATCCCGTTGATTCTTCTGGTCCCCAGCCATGTTCCCTACTGGCTAGTCTCCACGTGTTCATCTTGTGTGCTTGCATTCTGCCCACCCTGCCCATCGGCTCCAGCTGGTGTCTGCCTTGGGCAGAGGGTGCTCATTTATTTTTTTGCTGTTTTGCAGACCTAGGGTGATGGTCACTGGGTGCCAGGGGACTAACAGGAAGTCAGAGGCTTCCGGGCTGTTCATCTGGAGTTCACTGGGGTGTCAGAGGCTAATTGTGGCTCTGCCTGGGTTGCTGTTTGATTAAGCATCTTGAGCTAAGCATCAAGCATCATCCATCCAATGACTGCCAGGGGTGCATATTTTTAGCAGTGGGCAAAGAGCTTATCAATTGTGCATACAGAGTGCGGCCAACAGAAAGCCATCATTTTCTGTGACCCTCACTTGTTCTTCTATGTAGGCAAGGACAAAAGAAGCATCAAACAACGTTGGTGTTCACATATTCATTCAACAAATGTTTCCCCAAGCTCCCTACTATGTAAGAGGTACCAGAGGCTAGGATGCAATGTGCACAATACACAAGTGATCCCTGACCACAGGGGCTGACGTTCTACCCTGACCTATATATAGGACCTATTAGATTTGTGGCCCTGACTAAGTCCCATGTGTCTTTTGACTAGCTTCTGTCATTCAGGTAGCAGATGCTGCACATGTATCACAACACTGAGATTTTGGAGACAAGTAGATAGTCCCTTTCCTTGGATTCAAAGGTCCAAGGACAGCATGAGAAAATGTGCAGAGGCTGACTGAGGGACACACAAGAGTGTGTAAAATAGATATTTTTCAAAGACTTTTCATTTTTTATACTTTTATTAAATTGTTGTATATTTCATACAAAACATCTTAATCATCTTTGTACTCCCTCTTCTGTTTGCACCCTTCCCACACTGGCTTTCATGCATTCTATCATTTATGTTAGAAAGCCTATGTATGGAGTCAAATTAGTATCCCTAGACGTCCCTCAGTGCAATGAAAGTTCTTCTGTCATTGACTCAAGCTGTCTTTCTAGCCTTAAGGCTGTTGTTCTCAGGGGCCACTTCCTGGAGACAGCTGGCTGCCCGACAGTTAAGGCCATGCATAACCTGCAGCAACCCACTCTTGACTTCACCACCCCAGCTGCTTTCTAGTATTAAGTTCGCATTAAGCATCCTCAATATCATGGGACATTAGAGGGAAAATGAGCTGCTATGTACAGTTCCCAGACCATGCTGGGATAGTGCATCTATACACACAGGGTTCTGTTGTTTTAGACATCGCAAGAGCTGACCACAATGATCATGAACCTCATATTGACAACTGAGAAGGCAATTCAGGGGTTCTTACATCATTCCAGAAAGACACGTGACAGATAGACACAGGATGCTGGAATCTGAGGGTGCCGCTGCTACTTTCTTGCTGTGTGATTTTGGGCAATGTAGTCAATTTCGCTGTTTGCTCAGCTATGAGAAAGAAAATGACAGGGCACCTATCACAGGCTTTTTTAAAAGATGAAATGAATTAATAAAAGAACAGTGCCCACAGCAGTGCCTGGCACTGCGATGCTATATACATGCTATTATGTTGGTAAGTAGACCTAAAGTACAGCCAGTATGTCTAGTTTATTAATTATTTTTTTGACTTGTTTATTTTTATTTTATGCATACGAGTGTTTTGCCTGCATGTGTGTAAGTGAACCCATGTTGTGCAGTGTCCCCAGAGCCAGAAAAGGGCCTCTGATCCCTTGGAACTGGAGTTATGGATGGTTGCTAACTACCATGTAGGTTCTGGGAATCGAACCTGGGTCCCCTGCAAGAACAGCCAGTGCTCTTAAACTGCTGAACCATTTCTCCAGCCCCAGTTTGTTAATAATTATTAATGTATCACCACATTCATAGATCCTGGCATTTGATTTATATTCAATCAATATCTGTTGACTGACTGAATGAATGAATATGAACCCAGATTTCCACAGCATCTGAAGACATGTAGAAGGTCTGGTGAAGATTTGTGAGCACATTGTGAGATTGCTAAGGGTTACTATAAAAAACGAATTGGGTGATGTAATTAAGCATGATTGGAAATTAATTTTGTGTTGTGTTTGAGAGAGAGATTTTGAAAAAAAAGATCATCAACTTTCAAGCAGGAGCACCAGAATCTTCTAATCTAATATATTCAGTTCAGTCCAGCATACATTAAAATGTCCAACCATATACCTGTCATCCATCCATCCACCATCCATACATCACTCTTTCATTCTATAAATGTTGAGAGTTCATACTTTTACACAGCCATTTTATCAGCCCTCAAGTTCCAGAGAAAGGAGATATAGCCCTTTCCTTCCAGAAGAAGGAAATACCCGATCTGAGTCAGGCTTTCAGAGTTCAGGATCCAGGCTCAAGGTGTTCGAACTTAAGCAAATCACCCCAAGGCAACAGGAGGACTTATTTCAAACTCCCCCTGCCCTTCAATGGCTCTGTGCTGGGGCTAGAAGGATGCACCAGGAGTGGCTGGAGCAGAACTGTGTGAAGAGGGCCAGAAGACACCCAGAGAATAACATAACCCATGCCTAACTTCAGGAGGGCAGTTGGTGTGTGGTTTCACCTGAAATGCCAGCCAATTGTGATCACATCTTCCATTGTGTTGAGAGAGGACTGGAAGCAACACATGGACACACACTCATATGCATGAGAAGTATGTTACTGGTTTGATATCTCTGCTCCATAGGCTCAGATCTGTCCTGTGTGTCCAGTGGGACTACTACCTCACGGCAGATCCCCCTCTGCCCCATATGGGGTGCACCTTGCACTTTTCTTTCTGAGTAGCTACGTAGGTACATTGAACTCTCCTTTTTCCCCCTTAACCTCTGAGACTGCCTGGGTTGCCTTCTCCATCAATAGCACTTTGTCTGGAATGCTTCATTTCCGAAACCTTCCCTGAGCTCTGTGTGCATAGCGAAGCCCCTTATTGGCTATATAGAGAATGTAACATGCTTTCATGCTTTTGTGATTATCTTATTTCAAATCTTTGTCACCCTTCACTTGGATCTTCTGGAAGGAAAGGATTATATCTCCTTTCTCTAGAACTCAAGCGCTGATCAAATGGCCATGTAAAAGTATGAACTCTCTTAACATTTATAGAATGAAAGAGTGATGTATGGATAGTGGATGGATGGATGATGGATGGCAAATAGGTGAGTGGATGGATCATATGTGGATGGAGGATTAATGGATAGGTAGATGAGTAGATATCCATCTATCTATCCAATGGATAGATGGATGGATGGGAAAACGGGTAGAGAGCTGGGTGGGTAGAGATAGATGGACAGGAAGTTGGGTGGATGGCAAATAGATGGATGGGTACCTGGATGGATTGGTGGGTGGATGAATGGGTACATGGATGGATTGGTGGATGGATGAATGGATAGATGGATGGATTGGTGGGTGGATTAATGGATAGATGGATGGATTGGTGGGTGGATTAATGGATAGATGGATGGATTGGTGGGTGGATGAATGGGTAGATGGATGGATTGGTGGGTGGATGGATAGATGGATGGATTGGTGGGTGGATGAATGGATAGCTGGATGAATTGGTGGGTGGATGAATGGATAGATGGATGGATTGGTGGTTGGATGAATGGGTAGATGGATGGATGGGAAGATGGGTGGAGGGCTGGGTGGATAGAGATGGATGGACAGGAAGATGGATGGATGGCAAATAGATGGATGGGTACCTGGATGGATTGGTGGGTGGATGAATGGGTACATGGATGGGTTGATGGGTGGATTAATGGATAGATGGATGGATTGGTGGGTGGATGAATGGGTAGATGGATGGATTGGTGGGTGGATGAATGGGTAGATGGATGGATTGGTGGGTGGATGAACGGGTAGATGGATGGATTGGTGGGTGGATGAATGGGTAGATGGATGGATTGGTGGGTGGATGAACGGGTAGATGGATGGATTGGTGGGTGGATAAACAGGTAGATGGATGGATTGGTGGGTGGGTGAACAGATAGATGCATGGATTGGTGGGTGGGTGAACAGGTAGATGGATGGATTGGTGGGTGGATAAATGGATAGATGGATGGATTGGTGGGTGGATAAATGGGTAGATGGATGGATTGGTGGGTGGATGAATGGGTACATGGATGGGTTGGTGGGTGGATTAATGGGTAGATGGATGGATTGGTGGGTGGATGAACGGGTAGATGGATGGATTGGTGGGTGGATAAATGGGTAGATGGATGGATTGGTGGGTGGACGAACGGGTAGATGGATGGATTGGTGAGTGGATGAATGGGTAGCTGGATGGATTGGTGGGTGGATAAACGGGTAGATGGATGGATTGGTGGGTGGATGAATGGGTAGATGGATGGATTGGTGGGTGGACGAACGGGTAGATGAATTCCTTAAGGTTCTGTCTGTGGAATGTTTATCTGCTTGCTGTTACTTTTGTGGTATTCCATTTACATACATGACAATCGTTTTCTTCTCTGTAAACCCCATGTCTCCAGGTAACCTTTTCAAAACTCTTACTTGTTCCCTACTATAATGGCTGATGGATTTGAGTTCGGACTTCCCATTTACATGGTTGAACATGACACCTGATTTCCTTATCTATGTGAAGAGAAATAACATCCTCCCGTGAGGCTAGTCAAGAAGATGGAGTGCCCAGACATTACTACCACGCTTGAAATGTAGCAGATGCTCAGAAACACAGTTCCCTTCCCCACCGAGTACGGTCATAGTCTTCCTAAGGAAGGAGACTGCTGAAAGGAGAGACGCTCAGAGCATCGACTCTGAACATAGACCTCATGGAGTTGTATCCTGAGCTTGCTGAGTCCTCCATTTGAGAGCCTGGCTAAATTTCGCCAACATCTGTACCTCAATGTTCTTCATATGTGAAATGGGAATGATAATACCTGCTGTCAAGGTTTCTTGTGAGAATTGAGTTAACACAATTAAAGTGCTTAGAAGAGTACTTGGCACATGGTGAGTGCCCCCTCTGTGTGTGATCTTGGTCATTAGCTGACCTAACCCAACAGACCTGGGTGAGGGGGGCTCTTGTGTTTTCACCAAGACAGCTCTGGCTAGCCCCTCTGCTCTGCCTTCCGTAATAGATGCTGGCTCTGTCCGTCTTTCAGGCCCTTCACTATACTGACAGGTGTCAGAGTAAACCTGTAGCCTTGAGTTTGGTGGAAAAGCCAGATGGATACTCAGAAAGAAGTGGCACCATGTCAGAAGACAGTGGGCAATGAGGCCATTTCAGAGGGAAGAACAAATCTAACCCCAAGGATCACAAAGGGCTTCTTCGAAAAGGTTTTCGCCCGCAGTGCAGAGGAAGAGGAGCCAACATGTGGGAAGTACAGCATGTCGGCTGTGGGGGAACAGGATGTGCAAAGGCCAAGAGGCAAGAGACAGGAAGGGAGTCTGGCCTATAATAGAAGTCATAAGCTAGTGGCTTATGGGGAAGATTTTGGGGGTGTAAATAGGCCTTTGAGGTGTTTTTAAAATTTTATTTATTTTTGTATGTGTATGCTGCATGTAGGTTTGTGCACCCGTGTCGTGCAATGCCGCGGAGGGCAGAAGAGGGCATCGGATTCCCCTGGAATGGAGTTCTCCTGGAATTGGAGTTTCAGATGGTTCTTAGCTGCCATGCAGGTGCTGGGGATTGAACCTGGGTCCTCTGCAAGAGCAATCTATCTCTCCAGCCCCGGCCTTTGAGGTTTTTGACTCAGTTTCCATATTTTCAAATTAGCCATTTCATGTCCACTTTAGGATTTGAGCTTCTTTAGGAAGTCGGAAGGGAAGGACCAAGAAGATGGCTCAGCAGGACAAAGCTCTAGCTATGCAAGCCTAATGATCTAATCCCTGGAACCCACAAAAGGAGCTGTCTGCAGTGTGAGCATAATTATTCCAGCACTCCTAGAGCAAGAAGGGAGGTAGACAGGGAATCCTGGGACCCAGCTAGTCTGGAGTAAGGGGAGCAGTGGTAGACGAGACAGGACACCTAACTCAGACAACGTGGAGGGAAAGAACTGACAGCAGAGACAGGACACCCTGCCTCAGACAACGTGGACGGAAAGAACTGACAGCGGAACATTGTTTGATGAGCTCCACACATGTGCTGTGGCATACACCTGCCTGCAGTTATCACACAAAGTAATATAATTTTTAAAGAAGACAGGTAGAAGAGAAGGCCATGCTGACCCTGCCCTTCCAGGTCCTGTTGTCTTGTCTTGGTATCCTTAAGCTCATTATGCCGTCTCACCTGTCATTTTCTGTCCTTATCCAGAGAGAGAGGAAAAGGGAGTGAATGAATGAATGAGGGGGTCTGGTGCTTCACTGCTGATGGCTTGGTGGCCATGTTGGAGGGGGCTCTGCTTCAAGGTGATGGGGACTCATAGAATAGGCTGTGAACATTAAGGAGCTTCAGTGATAAGAATCTTATTATTTGTACCAAACCACCAGGCACCCTGTCAGGGTCATGAGGTTGTGTGTGTGTGTGTGTGTGTGTGTGTGTGTGTGTGTGTGTGTGTGTGTGTGTGTGTGTGTGTGTGTGTGTGGAGGGGGGAATCTATCATACATGTTCTCAAAACTTGTAGCCATGGCTGGGCATTGTAGTTCCCTCAGCTGTGAACTGTGACAAGAGAATTCCAGAAGGTTTCAAGGTAATGTCTTCCCACACAGTGTGTGTCTTCCTCTTGGCTTAGCAGAGGAAGGATCTGTGAGATCTCAATGTTCAAGAACATTTGAAAGCTCCCTGGCACACGTGGCTAAGCTACATGTCCTCCAAGGCCACTGTCTCCAGGATGTTCTGTTCTGCTGTGTGACATGTGTTTAGATTCGGGGTCGGAGTGGCGTTATCTGTGCTGGGAGCTGTGGATGGTCAGGGAACAGGCCATACCCAGAGGACAATGCTAATTACCTGGGGGCCTTGGGAAGCAATTTTCTGTGGTTGGAGAAATTGTTTTTTTGTGCCTCCAGCCTAAGCACACAGCTGAATGGCATGTAGGTCAAGGAGGCATAATTGTATGGAAATGGTTTTATGTTTGGGAACTTCTGAAAACCCACCTCTGCACCCCGGAAAGTGAAGGAGAGACAGTGGCTCTGGACCCTTCCCAAGCTGAGACGCTCAGGGGAAGATGACCGGCTTCCCCGTGACGTGGGAGCAGTTTACTTCTTTTCGGTCTCAGGACACACACTTGAGTGTCACAGAGGGAAAGAAGCCACGCCATCCCGGCTCAGTCACGATGGGTGTGTTATTGGTTCAAGTCTGAGCTGTACATGCAGCGGGACTGCTGTGGTTCAGATAAGGTTTGTTACACAGGAGGCTGGGACTCCATGCAGTGACATGGTTAAAAGACCTTTAAGAGTTGGGGCTTACTTGTTAATTCATGACATTTTTTTCCCTCTTAACTACTCCACATTTACTTATTTAGTTTTTTTGAGACAGAGTCTTCCTATAGCCTCACCTGGCCTGGAACTCACTATGTAGATCAGGCTACCCTGGATCTCACAGAGATCCACTTGCCTCTGCCTCCCAAGTGTTGGGATTAAAGGTGTCCACCACCATGGCAGGCCCAGTCATTTATTTGTTTGTTTCATGTGTGTGTGTGTGTGTGTGTTTGTGTGTGTGACGGCACAAATGTGAAGATCAGAGGTCATCTTGTGAGTGTTGGTTTTCTCCTTCCACCTTATGGGTCCCAAACAGGTCGTCAGCCTTGGTGGTGAGAGCCTTTAACCTACTGAGCCATTTTCCTGGGCTGAAGACTATTCTGAGATTAACATAGGTCTCATAGGAGTAAGTTAGTTCCTGCAAGAGTAGGTTGTCACAGGAAAAGACTGGTCCCTCTAGGGCCTCGTTTCTCACTTCTCCCTTCTGAGAGCACCTTCTTCCCCTTCACTTTTCACTGTCGCATCCTTGCCAAATGCTGGCATGGTACTCTTTGAACTTTACCTTCGCCAACGAAAGCTGTCTTCTTTATATGTCACCCAGTCTCAGCTATTTTCTTATAGCAACACAAAACAGATTAAGACAGTGACCTTGGAAAAGTGAATGAAATTCCTGACTCTATTTCCTCTTCTGTAAAACAGGCCTGAAAACTGAGCTTACTTCATGGAACTTGGATGAGGGGACAGTACACACGTGCGTAACAAAGACTGCTTTGGAAGAGGTGGGCACACACAGGCATGGCTGGAGTTTGGCCTCTGCCCAAACGTCCTTCCTGTTTTACCCTCCACCCTGGCTTCCTCGTGGAGAACTGAAGCTCCCCAAACAGGCTGTGCTGTCCCCAGCCTCCAGGCCTCTGCCTCTGCAGTCACCTCTTCCTACAGTCCTTTCCCTGCGTGCTTTGCCTGTCCCTCATGAGCCATCTGGTCCACCTACCAGCAATGACAGGCTGATGTCCCCCTGCCCTGCTGTAACCTTGCTTATGACAAGGACAACTGTCATCTTCAATTCTGAGCAAAAATACCTTTTCCAAGACAGGGCATGAGGTGTCTACAGGGAAAGCAATTGTCCCTCCTCTTAGAAATAAGGAAAAAAAAAAAAATCACTGCAGCAGCAGCAGCAGCAGCAGAAATAAGGACAGTGATCCTCTTCCATTTCCTGCCACGAGGGAAATGATCTTAATCACAATAGCTTCCATTTAGCAGTCGCTTATTATAAGGTAGAAATGGTGATAAGTGCTTTATACTTAAAAATCACTGTTGCTCCCTCACTTGGAAAGTGGGGTTTATTAGGGCTTCCCTGTAATGGAGGGGGGTGTGTGAGATTAGATCTAGAGACTTGTTTAAGGACACTAGCAAGTAAGTGGCAGTCTGCATTTGAACCCAGGCCAGTCTCAATTGTAATACATCAGCTGCCACGTTTCTCTTTAAGAAGGGACCATTGCCCTCATTGCTGTTAGAGTGGGTTGCAGATCACTGGTCCACAGCTCTGTCTCGGGCTGGCTGTTCCTAACTTTTCTTACTCAGCCAAGGTTTCTCAGAATGAGTGGGGCATCTGAGGTCAAACCAGGAAAGGGTGAGCGTCTTTCCTGGTGGGGGTGGGGGGTGGGAGGGGACACGAGTGCAAAATCACGGAAGTGTGAAAACACGTCGTGTTTGCAGCTCTGTAAGATGACAGGCTTGGCTGGCGTGTGGACCTCGGGGGGAGGGGGGGATGAGGGATGAGAATTCAAGAATCCAGTGCGATAACCTCAGTGAAATTGCTTTGCAAACTCCCAAGGTTGTTTTGGGGACTGTAGGAGATAACGTGTGTGAATCGGCTTTGCAAACTGGAAGAGCGTTAGGCAAATGTTAATTATCATGAGATATTTCGGAGGTAGCCTGATTGGTATGGGGAACGAGATAGCAAAAAATTAAAATAGCTGCTAATTTCTCTTGGATCCACATTCTCAAAAGCATTCATACATGAAAAACTCTAATTTCATTGCCCACATTTTTCTCCGCTCTCAGATAAATAGATTATAATAGATTTCAGAAGGTAATAAAAATTCAGTCTGTTTCCTGGTTATTATTGATTTCACAACCAGGTTTAGAGACCTGCAGTAATATTTTGCTGCTTGCCCGTAAGACCACATCCAGCTAAGTCTTTACTGAACTACCTTTTACATGTACATGGTCTCGTTTCTTTCCTTGGCTGTCCTGACTCTGGCCCCTCTGGAAGGATAGCTGTGTCAGTCTGTCTTGTTGGGGAATGTGTTCTCAGTCCCTACTGAGACACAGCAGGTACTTTGTGAAAAGGTTCTTTTGGAGTGTAGTGTCTGCATCTAGCTGTCAGCACATCACTCCTGAGTTGCTGCAGGGTTGTTCTTGCAAGTTGGGTCTGCTGTCTTCAAAGTCACGCTGTCTGTGTTCGGTCAGATGTACAACCCCCCCCCCACCCTTTTAATAACTTTAGCTAAACATTCTAGTGTTTCTAACAAAGTATCCAAACTTGCAGATCAGCTGGAGCCAAAAGGTGGGAACCAAAATAAAATGTGAAATTCACAATTATTATTATTTCAGATAATATAATTCTGTGTTTCAAAATACAGATCAGCTGGAATGTTTCTAAGGGCATGAAAAGAGGGCCAAAGCCTAAATGTATCAGCCATGAGTGATCAGAAAATAGGATGGGAAGATTCCATGAGCAAGGCCCTAAGTTCCCACGCCCCAGGAGGGGTGTGCTTGGAGCAGGGGTAGGGACAGTGTTTCGTCTCATCTTGAGTCCTCAGGCAGCTTGGCCAGTGACCAAAGTCCTACAGTGTCGCTCAATTCTCTACTATTACTTTCCATCTCATACCAATGTGAAAAATGAAATTCCCATCTTATTCATCCACAGGGCAATTAAATCCCACTTATTTCTTTCTGGTTCGTGGTGATATGCCTACGTGGTGATATGTCCAAAGTTGGGGTCTCTTATGTCCACTTCCAAAGAGAGGGATTATGGCTTTAATGAAGCACCCACTTGGGTAATGTTGGACCCAAGATCTGTCTTCCTGGAGGTACTATGAACATGCCCATCCCCAACCTCCTGCTGGAAATGAGAACCAAGGCCCCTGCACCCAGGTGAGCAGCTGGGAAACAGGGCTTTGTCACAGTGCTAACTGTGACCTTGAACCACTTAAACTTGACTTTGTTCTTGTTTCCTTACCTGTTGAGAAGGGTAATGACTTAGAAGGATTCAGTTAGTCAGTTCATGTAAGGTAATACCGTGCCCAGTATAGGGGAGGCAGTCAATTCACACTAGTTATTGCATTGACTAATCTTCAGTGTTCACTTGAGTAGATGGAAAATCACCTAAGAGACTAGGGCACACCTCCTGGTGTATCTACCTACTGTTAAAACTTTGAGGGGCTGGAGAGATGGCTTAGTTGTTAAGAGCACCAACTAACTGCTCTTGCAGAGGACCCAGGTTTGATCCCCAGCACCCACATGGTGGCTGAGAACCGTCTTTAACTCCAGTTCCAGGGGAATCCGATACCCTCTTCTGACCTCCATGGCATTGCATGCATGACGCGGGTGCACAAACCTACATCCAGACAGTACATTCATACACATAAAAAAATAAATAAATAAAATTATAAAAAAACCCAAAAGCTTTGGTAGTCTTGATACCCAAGTTTCAGTGGTGGATGCTGCCAGGTGCATCAACTGCCCTCAGAAAGGAGGAGGGCAAGTTGTAGAGAATGAGGAGAAAAACCTGTCCTTACCCTGCTCCCAGCTGCCTGCAGCTCACAACTGCTGCTGGTACGGCTCACCTTTGCCACAGGGTACACTGAGCTTTGTTTTCTAGCACGCCTCACAGCAGTCTTCACAGTGAAGCAGCTACCTCCTCATCTCTTCAACTGGAATGTACCTTCCCCAAGAACTGACGGCCAGATCTATCTGCCTTTGTGGCATCATTAGCTGGAACACAACTCACAGTGAGTGGACAATGGGAAACCTTCACAGGATTTCCAGAGTGGGCTCCGCTTTGATGGCTTGTACATTTCATGGAAGGCAGAATCCTGGTTTGAAGTCTAGGTATATACCTGCAGTTTTCAACCCTGACTTCTAGAAGGAGCTTGGGACAGTTACTTAACTGCTCTGAGCTTCAGTGTCATAATGGATGAGTTCTTTGTAAATTTTAATTCACTTTGCAAGTTGGTCAGCACTATATTAATGTTAACGATCATCACTGATGACTCTGTAAACACTAGGAATGGAGTTTGGCACGTGTACTAGGTAGTCGATAAACATTAACTACGTGAACTGAATTTAGAGTTATGAGTACTTGACTGACATTGAGCCGCTTTATGACTGATAAAGGAAACCTTGGAAGGATCTAGAAGAGGAAAAAAAATTTAGGTGAATTGTTTGATCACAATATGCAAGTTTATGGGAAAAGGAAGCAACTCAATTTCTGTTTTGTAGGTTTGTATGGGGGTAGACAGGGAATTCACCCGTGTGTCCTTGGTTAAAAAATAATTTCAAGTAATTAAACCACCTGCTTGGGGAGAGGGCAAAGGGGACAGTGGGAGAGTCCTCAATCAGGAAGGAAGACCAACTCCTTAGAATGCTTGCAAATACCAGGCTGCAGGGCGGGGAGGGGGGGATGAACCAAGACAGAGGTCAGCAGACAGTGTTCGTCTTATTTCATGCCCTGAATGCCAATGTCTATAGCAGACCCATGGGTGAGCACAGAACACGAGCAGAGACAGGCAGGCTCGTCCCATCTCAGCTCTGTGGCTGGCTAGTTGGATGACCTTGGAAAGGGTACTTTCTTTTACAATCTGTTTCCTTATGTTCTAAGAAGTAGATGTAACAGAAGTACCAGCCTTATAGGCATTGCTGTGAATATCAAGTGAGGCGATGTGGAGCAATGGATCTGACAGATATTTAGTACTCAATAAGTGATATGGGTGATGATGATGACGATGAGGAGGATGATAAGGATGACAGCAACAGTCAATATGTCTTAAATTTCTTAGAGACTAACATGGAGATTACACTCCTAAGATATAGAAGGCAAGCACCAGTCTTCCCCATCCATCTATCCACCTATTGACCCATCTGCCCACTCATCAGTCCACCCATTTATCTGTCCATCTATCCATCTGTCCATCTATCCACCTATCCATCCACACATCCATTCATCCATCCACACATCTATCCATCCATCCATTCATACATCCACCCATCCATCCACATATCCATCCATCATCCATCCATCCATCCATCCACACATCCATCTATCCATCCACCCATCCATCTACACATCCATCCATCCACATATCCATCCACATATCCAACCATTCATCCATCCACACATCCATCTATCCATCCACCTATCTGTCCATTCACCCATCCATCTACACATCCATCCATCCACACATCCATCCATCCATCCATCTACACATCCATCCATCCATCCACACAACCATCCATCTATCCATCCACACATCCATCCACACATCCATCCATCCATCCATCCATCTATCCACTCAT
Organism: Rhizomys pruinosus; assembly: GCA_009823505.1. Classification (NCBI taxonomy): domain Eukaryota; kingdom Metazoa; phylum Chordata; class Mammalia; order Rodentia; family Spalacidae; genus Rhizomys; species Rhizomys pruinosus. Next base: position 542,960 of record VZQC01008130.1, read on the forward strand.
CCATCCATTCACACATCCACCCATCCATCCACATATCCATCCATCCATCTATCCATCATCCATCCATCCATCCATCCATCCATCCATCCATCCATGTATCCATCCATCCACACATCCAGCCATCCATCCATCCACACATCCATCCATCCATCCACCCATCCATCCATCCATCATCCATCCATCCAAACAATCCATCCACACATCAATCCATCCACACATCCATCTATCTATCCACCCATCCATTTACACATCCATCCATCCACACATCCATCCATCCATCCACTCATCCATCCATCCATCCATCCATTCACACATCCACCCATCAATCCACACATCCATCCATCCATTCATCCATCCATCCATCCACACATCCACCCATCCATCCACACATCCATCCATTCACACATCCATCGATCTATCCATCCATCCACACATCCATCCATCTACATATCCATCCATCCATTCATCCATCCATCCATCCACATCCATCCATCCATCTACACATCCATCCATCCATCCATCCATCCACCCACCCAAACATCCATCCATCTATCCATCCACATATCCATCCATCCATCCATCCATCCATCCATCCATCCATCCATCCATCCATCCACACATCCATCCATCCATCCACACATCCATTCATCCATCCATCCATTCACACATCCACCCATCCATCCACATATCCATCCATCCATCCATCCATCCATCCATCCATCCATCCATCCATCCGCCCACCCATTTACTGAATTCTTTCTAACCTCTAACTACGTGCCACAGGCAAACAGAGCATATTTAAGTTAGAGAGATGAGCTGGACTCCAGGCCTACTGTCAAGGACTCCTGGTCTAGTTTGGCATCTCTTTGATAGATCCAGGTAAGGATAAGCATCTCTTCTTTTGAGTCCCTGTAGCAATTTAAATACCTGACTCCATCAGCACCCTCAACTCTGTTGTAGAACACGTATTATTATATTATTATGATTACCATTTTGCTTTTGGGTCTTGTTAGAGTGTGAGTTTTCAACTCTAGGTCAGAAGGAAGGGTAGGGAACACACTCTGCCATGCTCATCGTGGTCTTTCCCTCTTTTGCTATCATCTGTCTTCCCTGGCACTAAGTTTGGTCTCATGAAACAAAACTTGGCTCCTCATGGTGCATTTCAAACAGGCCAGCTGGGGGGCCACAAGGAAATCCTTGCCTGTCTTAAAATAAAGGCAGTCTTCTGTTTGTTGTACATTTTATCACCTAGTCCATGCAGCCTGGTGGGCACTCTCAATCATTCTACAGATTAAGGACACGGAGGTTTATAAATGTTAACTTACACAGAGGCTGGAAATCCATTCAGAACTCAAATCTAAACCTTATAACTTCCCATTTTAGGAAAGGTATTTAGTCTGGGTTGAGAGACAATACCCAAACTATAATGACATAAACGGATTTGTACGGGTATGTTTGCATGTGCTGTGTACTGTATATGTAGATGAAATGGAGGTAGAAACCCAAGCAACTATCTCAAATTCCCATAGAGGCCAAGCAGGGGATTGAGTGTAACAGAAGGTGAAAAAAGCCAGGCACAAGAAAATTCTGTGTATCGGGGAGGAAGAGGGACTGTTATAGTTTATGGTGAAGTGCACAGCAGAAGCCTGGTCTCAGGGAGGCTGTGAGCACTGGGTTCTAAGTTCTTTTTGACAGGTGGGGAGAACTCACTTTTCCCAGACTTTAACATTTCTCAAGAATCAGGAGCAATATAGTGCCTTTTTTTGGTCACAGTGTCTTGTGATAATCTAGGCTGGTCTGGCTTGGAGCTCATGAGCCTTCTGCCTCCCCCACCCCCATGTTGGGATTACAGGCATGCACAACCATGCCCAACTGGGAAATATTGTTATGAGTTTGGGGAGGCACTGTCATTGAAGGGAGCCTTAAACAGATGTCTCCCACATTGTTTGTGACAAATGGGGTCTCGAGATCAGACCTTTTCCGGGAGAGAACTGAGGGTGACTGAGAAGGATACTAACCATGTACAGATATCTGGGCAATATTTGGAAGGAAGCATTTAGTGCCGAGTGCAATGAAAGGTTTGCGTGCAAGGGCCAACCTCCTGTGACCAGGTGGATTCTGAGAAGACCCCAAAAACAGTCTTTTCTTGCTTTTTCCATAAGCTTTATCTGCTCACTCCCACAATGTCCTTGGCATGTCTACCTCAGTCTTGGGGACAGTCCTCTCTACTTCCTGCCAGGTTCTGTATCATCAGAGCCGAATGCAGTCATGGTAACGATGTCTCTCTGCCACGCTGGCCAAAGCTCAATCCATTCCTTTGTCAAGTGACAGTGCTGAAGGTGACCTTTTCTGTCCTGTTCCCCTCTGTCAGATGATAGTCCAGACCAGGCTCTTGTTTTCTCCGCACTTAGGATTCTTACCACCTATGGCTTGGTCATAAGCAGGACTTGTTTATAGCCACAGTCAAGATGGCAGCTCTCTGTTGTGCTGTGGGAGTCTACCCACGGCCCCTGAGAAACCAGGCAGAGAAGTCCTTGGGGTTTGAGGACATCATGAACTTGTTCATCCCTCCTGGCTGGCTCTGCAGCTGATGGTGGGTAGGGCAGAGGTAGCAGGTAAGAGGCTGGCTGTGAACATGCATGACCTCTGAGTGCCAGCAGCTGTGCTGGGACCCTGCTCCTGGTCCTGTCCCTTCTCAGCATCCTTAAGGCCCTTTTTATTGCAGTAGTCACCTCTTTTGCTGGTCCTCTCACTACATACAGCCTATCAACACTTCATGGCAACCACAGAGGCAGATTAGATCATGTCGCCTGCTTCAAAGACTCTTCTGTATTCCAGAAACACGTACGATTGGCCGAAGGCCCTTCATAACATGGCGTGTCCCCTCATTTCTTGCTGTCTGTTTTTGCTCTCTGCAATGTACCACGTTGGTCCTTGGTGCCTGCGGGTTCTTGTCTCTGGGCTTTTGCCCTGTCCTTTCTTTCTGACAAGCCCTTTCCCAATGCTCCCTACACCTGGCTCCCTCCTCATTATTCAGATCTTGCTCACCAGCTTGGGGAACCCTTTCCTGACACTCTGTCCCATGCAGTTCCCTGCTTCCTCTCCTGTAAAATGATCTCCAGAGCACACCTCAGAGCCTCACATGGTTCTGCTTGTGCGTTTGATTACTTCCTGTCCTTTCCCTTGAACAGCATGGACAAGTGCAGGGACTTTCCTCTATTCTTTGCTATTCTTTTTAAAAAATATTTTATTGCCCAGTGTTGTGGTGTGCACCTTTAATCCTGGCACTTGGGAGGCAGAGGCAGGCGGATCTCTGTGAGTTCAAAGCCAGCCTGATCTACAGAGTGAGTTCCAGGACAGCTGGGGCTACAGGGAGACCCTGTCTCAAAAAGACAAACAAACAAACAAACAAATAAATAAATAAATAAATAAAGGGAGACCCTGTCTCAAAAATTAAAAAAAACATTTTATTATTTTTTTGTGTGTATGAATGTATTGCTTGCATGCATATAAGTGCACCTGTGTTATGCAATGCCTGTGGAGGTCAGAAAGGGGCATCAGTTTCCCCTGGAACTGGGATTTTAAATTGTTAGCTGCCTTGTGGGTGCTGGGAACTGAACCCAGGTCCTCTACAATGGAGCTATCACTCTAGGCCCTTTGCCTTTCTTAGTATATAGAAGCATGCCTCCCATAAGAAAGGGACACACATGTAGGAAGATCCAGTTTGAATTGGGGGCTGGTTCTCAGCTACCACCCCTCAGGGCACCATATGGACAGGGTCAGGGGATTTCTCTGGAGGAGCAGACAGCGTGGCCCAAGTGCATGGTGCTGGGTGGGGCGGCAGTGTGCAGTGTTGCGGAATTGGGGGGGGGCTGTGATTGGCTCTGGGAGCTGACGTCATTTGGCTTATAAAAGCAGGCTGTAACGGGCAATAAATCAAATTCTCCATTACCATCATTACAGAATTCATTATTTTTTGCATGCATACAGGCCAAAGTAGGCCTGCATTTCATTCGGGTAGCCAGTGAGTTGGGAAGAGGTTCTGGGACCACAAACCTGGATAGCTGGTGTGGTGAAGTGAATTGTGAGTGGACATAGGCTGAAGATAGGCCATCAGCCATCAGCCTGAACTTCCTGTCCAGGGGCCAGCAGTCTCTGAGCAGGTGGGAAATCATGGCCAAGAGTGGGGAATGTGTCTCATTGTCCCAGGCTAAGGGCCTGAGTTGGAGGGACCATGCAGGCTGGGCTACAGAAGTAGCTGGCTGGTCTCTCCATCGAGAGGCTAGTTCTCTACAGTGGTTGCAGGTGGGTACTGTGTTCCCCTTCACTTAGCAGGGCTGCATGGTACCTGCTCATTACAAAGAAAGCTTCCTACACACACACACATACACACACACACACACACACACACACACACACACACAGAGTTGATATTGTCACCCTACTCTCAGATGAGCAACCTGAGGCTCATAGAGGTAGAAACTACCCTGTTCAAGACTCATAGCCAACAAATTTGCAGTGCTGGGACTCAGACTGCACAGGTGGTTCCCAAGCTACAGTTACCCACGCCGTGCTCTGTGCTGAGGAGGAGGGTGGTCTGGAAGGGCTGTGAGCATGGAGGACAGACATCTTATGGGGCCATAGTCGGTAAGGGTTAGGAATGTGGGCCTGGGGCTCTTTTATGCCAGTCCTTCCTTGCTCATGTCCCTGCTCCTTCTGGAACTTCTCAAGAGGTGCTCCAGCCCACACATTGCAGGGAATCCACTGAGTTTGTTCCTAGAAGCAGAGGGTGGCTCTGGTTAATAGCTTTGTGAGCTGAACTGTGGTGGTGAGGCTGGGAGTGCTAAAAGCAAGGCACTGTAGCCAGGGGTCGTTACAGCGGCCAGGATAGTTACAGCAGCCAGGGTAGTCACAGCACAGGCTGTTCTATACCTTGTGTGTGTGTGTGTGTGTGTGTGTGTGTGTGTGTGCGTGTGCGTGTGCCCGATGTATCCCTGTGTGCATGCAATCACCTGGTGTGTCCGTGTGTGCAACATCTGTGTATTTGTGTGTCTGGCTAGAGTCCTTCGATTGAAATGATGGGGCTGATAGCTTGCTTTGCACTCGGCTGAAATGATGAGAAATGTCTGTGGCAGAAAAGCAATTCCCTTAGCTCTGCTGACTGCCAAGCATTCTGGCCAACAAGGGGGAGAGAGGTCACTGGAGGATGTATTGGTGTACACTCTGGAAAGATGGGTTGTCCCAACTCACATCAGTTTACTTGCATTTTGTAAAGGTCTAGCTTCCTGTTTCACTTTCCTTGAACATCCTTACCCCATGGATCATGTCGTTCAGGATCTTCTCACATTCTTCACATCCCGATTCCTGTACCTCAGAGCTGTTGTAGCTTCCCCCCTTTGTCTTCCTCTCCTTCCCCTGACCTCCTTTCCTCTCCTTCCCCTTCCCTTTCCCCCTCCCCTCCCCTCCCCTTCCCTTTCCCTCCCCTCCCCTCCCCTCCCCTTCCCCTTTCCCTTCCCTTCCCTTCCCTCACCTTCCCTCTCCTCCCTCTTCCCTTCCCTCCCCTCCCCTCCCTTTCCCTTCCCTTCCCCACCTTCCCTTCCCTCACCTTCCCTTCCCTTCCCTTCCCTTCCTCCACCTTTCCTTCCCTTCCCTTCCTTTCCTTTCCCTTCCTTTCCCTTCCCTTCCCTTCCCCTCCCCCTTCCC
>VZQC01008130.1:549734-589709 GCA_009823505.1 Rhizomys pruinosus
TCTCTCTCTCTCTCTCTCTCTCTCTCTCTCTCTCTCTCTCTCTCTCTCTCGCTCTCTCTCCTATAGAGTGTGTTGCAGCAGTGGCAGCAGCATGGATAAGTACCATGTAAATTCAAGCCAGTCAAAATCCCACATAGAAGTAGGCAAGTGGAGATGAAACTCTAACCCTACCTGAGGAATTACTAGAAATGAGGGGATTCTGGGAAGGGGAGAGTCAGTTTCTCTTAAGTGTGTGACTCTTGGTTGGTTAATCAGGCTCCTGTGGACAGATCCACACAGATGGACCTTTGAGGACACAATTGGGTGCTTTTGAAGGTTTGATTTGCTTTTGTTCAAGATTGTGATGGGATTTGTGAGGGTGAAACACATTTCACTGAGCTATCTGACAAAGAGGCATTTCCTGATCCAAGTGTAGTGTCTGGGCATAAAACTAAGAACCATTATGGTAATATGTAAGAGCAGGTACTACAAGGAGAACTTTGGAACAGAGTGAGGCTTTAATATACTCTATTTCAATTGCTCCTTGAGCTTTCCTTGGGAGGTCTGGGTCAAGTTCCCCAGTGAGAAACCCTCACAGTACCATGACATTTGCATAGCTGAATCTTTGCCTTTGTTTGAATTTCTCATTCTCAGTCTCTGTCTCTGTCTCTGTCTCTCTGTGTTTGTGTGTGTGTGTGTGTATGTGTGTACTCATTAGTTTGCTATGTAAATGCCACACAGTTGGGAGTTGGCAGTGCTGAGCACCGGGGTGGATGATGGGCACATGGGAAAAGGAGCCAGTGAAGCGAGTGAAGCATAGAGCAATGCTGTCTGACTTGTTTCCCCTTGCCATGGGACAAAATGAAAGCGCACATTTGGGGTACAAAGTTCTTAACTTCTGGGGCTGGAGAGATGGTTCAGTGGTTAAGAGCACCGACTGCTCTTGCAGAGGACCCGGGTTCAATTCCCAGAGCCCACATGGAGGCTAAGAACTGTCTTTAAGACGGGCGTGGTGGCGCACACCTTTAATCCCAGCACTCAGGAGGCAGAGGCAGGCGGATCTCTGTGAGTTCAAGGCCAGCCTGGTCTGCAGAGTGAGCTCCAGGCCAGTGGGGCTATAGGGAGACCCTGCCTCAAAAAAATAAAAGAACTTAACTTCTGCCCTCATCCCCCCTCCCCCTCTCTTCCTCCTCCTCTTCTTTTTGAGATGGGGTCTCCCTGTATCCCCAGCCGGCCTCCATCTCACAAATATCCACTTTCCTCTGACTCCCCGAGTGCTGAAATTAAAGATGTCTGCCACCAATCCCGGGTCCTTAACTTCTTAGTGTATTTTAGTTTACTATAACCTTCTTGCAAGAGAAGCCCAGATGGCTCTGCTTTGAGATTATAGAAAACAAAGGTCCTTGGTCATCCATAGACAAGCTCCTTTTTAATCCCATGGGGTTTCAAAGCATCTACTTCCTCCCTCCCCTGACCAGCTCCACCTTCTTTACATTCCTGGGGGTGGTGCAGGTGTTGGTGGGGGTTGGGCAGCCACTTCTTCAGCTTCCAACACCAAAACCACATATGATTTGTTCTCTGGAAACCTTGGGGACAAGATTCAGCTTCACCCCAACCAGTTATGTATCCTTGGGGTGTGGTCCTTCACCCTCAGGTTTTTCATAAAGAATATTACATTTGGTGAGTGTTCCTGAGCAGAGTTAAGATTCCATTGTAGTGGACTGAACGTGTCCTCCCTACACTCACACGTGGATGTCTTAACCCAATGAGATGACGTTAGGAGGCAGGACTCTTGAGAAGATTGTGAGAAAGTCGCAAGGAATTAGTGAAGGTGGTGCTCTTGTGTGCCAGATTATTGACTTTATAAAGGGATCTCAGGTAGCCCTTTGCCTCTTCCTGCCATGGAAAGAGTCAGCTAGAAGCTGGCAACAAGGAAGGGGCCCTCACCCAGAGCCGGAGCATGCTGGTATTATCCCTTTGAACTTCTAGCTTCCAGAACTGTACGAAATAAGATTTTCTTACAGAATAAGAATAGAAAAAAAAAAAAAAAGGAAATAAGATTTTGTTGTTCATGAGCCACCAAACATACGGTGTTTTGTTATAGCGACCGACTCAAACTGCTAAGATACTTACAAATTTTATGACTCTTGTTGTATTTAAAAATCTTTCAACTAGGGGCTGGAGAGATGGCCTAGCGGTTAAGAGCGCTGACCGCTCTTGCAGAGGACCCGGGTTCGATCCCCAGCACCCATATGGCGGCCGAAAACCGTCTGAAACTCCAATTCCAGGAGAACTCCAGTTCCAGGGAAATCCAAGACCCTCTTCTGACCTCCGCGGCATTGCACGACACGGGTGCACAAACCTGCATGCAGACAGTACATTCATACTCATACAGAAATAAATAAAATAAAATAAAAATCTTTCCACTGTACTATTGTTTATATTTTGCTTAAAAAATGACTTTTTTCCCTTAAATTCATGCATTTTTGAGAGAGAAATAGAGAAAGAGACAGAGACTATCTTATTCAATAGTCCAGGCTGGCCTGGAATTTGCTATGTAGATCAGGCTGGCTGGACTCAAACTCATGGCAATCTGCTTGCCTTAGCTTTCTAAATTCAGGGATTATAGGAGTAAGCCTCCATAACTAACATGTTATACTTTACATAACAATGCTGTCCAATATAAATGTAATAGGAGCCATATATACAGTTAAATTTTTAGTAGCTACATTACAAAAATAAAGAGAAACAAGTTAACACTGTATTTTAAATACATAGGTCCAATGTATGTAATTCATATAAATTATTGAAATATTTACCTTTTTTTTTGCTAAATCTTCAAATCCAGTGTGTAGTCCACAGTTTTAGAACAGCTTTCTATGTATGTTAAAATTTACTTGACCTCTATTTAGAGGTTATAAAACAGAGAGAGCTCGAAGAATGGATTCATATATCTAATCTGTTCCAGTGATAGTTATTTTCTAACAACTGAATTATCATATTTAATTGCAAATTAAAGCCGGGTGTGGTGGCGCACGCCTTTAATCCTAGCACTTGGGAGGCAGAGGCAGGCGGATCTTTGTGAGTTCAAGGCCAGCCTGGTCTACAGAGTGAGTTCCAGGCCAGCTGAAGCTACAGGGAGACCCTGTCTCAAAAAGACCAAAAAAAAAAAAAAAAATCAATTAATTGCAAATTAATTGAAATGAAGTGAAAAATTCAGTGTCTCAGTTGCACTAGTCCAATGTCAAGTGGCTCAGAGCCTTATGTGGCTGGTTTTATGGTATCGGATGCCACAGATACATACGACTACAGACCACAACCAGATTCCTTGCTGTAGATAGATGGGATGCAGCTCAGTGGTATGGTGCTTGCCCAGCATGTGCAAGGCCCTGGGCTTGACCTCCAGCCCTGGGGAAACAATGCAGTGCCAATACAAAAGGGACATTAAATTCAAGTCAGCTGCTGCAGCCAGCCAAACTGCTGAGCCCTCAGCCTGCTCTGTGTCTGTTAAAACAGGAGATTTAGCACATACTGAGAAGGTGTTAAAGACACACTGTGCCCAAGCTGAGGCTTGCCCATGATGGAATCAGATTTAAGGAAAAGGATGAATATGATACACAGTACCATCTGAAATCATCCCGGATACCAAGCAAACAAACCCCCCAAAGCAGGTGTTGCTCTGAGTCCCAGACACCCCCTCCCCCAACCCCTCCCTCCCAAGCCCCCCATGACTTTACTGTTTTTTTTTTTTTTTGGTGTTTTTGAGACAGGGTCTCCCTGTAGCCCCAGCTGGCCTGGAAATCACTCTGTGGACCAGGCTGGCCTTAAACTCACAGAGATCTGCCTGCCACTGCTTCCTGAGTGCTAGGATTAAAGGTGTGTACCACCACGCCCAGTGCCTTCTGTACCCTTATTGCTAAGCTTGTACTTGGAGACAGAAGTTGACTTTGAGAAAAGCAGTAAGAGTAAGAAGACTAAGTTCTGCTTAAGATTCTGCCATTCCTGGCCCAGAAACTCCAGGAACTCCAGGAACACCCAGTGCTCAGATTCCTCCTAATATTGGGGGTATTTGGACTCATCAAAGAAAACAAGACAAACACAAACCCAAATTCAAACAACGCACAACCCCACAGCTAGCTGTGGCTGACCTCACCTCATGAACTCCAACCATAAGACCTGTGAGAAAGGCTTTGCACCTGTTCTGCAGGCTGAGCACTGAGGCTCGAGCAAGCAAAGCCAGACTCCTGTTAATGGGAAGCCACAGGGCTGCACTGAATCCAGGTTGGGGCCTCTTGCTCACATCCTAATCCTCCATTCTGGCAGGTTCTAACTGGAAAAGGTAGACCTGTTTTCTAAGACCTTGTCAACATGTACTCTGTGGCATTTCTTGGAGCTTTTTCTTCCAGTTTATGCCAAATCCCTGGATGGCAGAGTTGGCATGATTTTCTTCTTTGGCTGCATATTTCTCTGGTCTCATGAATTATTCTGCCCTCCCTTGTCTAGATTCAGGTTTTTCTGTCCCCACCAGAATCCCCACTGATGGTTCTTTATGCTTCTTGCAGCTTTCCCATCCCAAAGTTGTAAGTCACACACGGCAAGCCTGCAGGTACCCATGTTTGGTTTGGCTCAGGAAGTGCTTGCTGGCTCACTGAAAGGATTTTAAACTTTCAAATTACTTGCCAGCCTTGATATTTCATGTCAAAATCTGGATTTCTAGGTTTTGGAGTGACAACACTGAACAGTTGGGCAGAAAGCTGAGTGGAGGAGGACTTTGTGGCTCCCCTAGGCCCTACCTTCTTCTTGTACAGGTTGTCAGCTACTGTAGTGTGTGCTCTGCTTTAGACTTGTGATGAATCTGGGCAGGTCTGGTATACAGTATTTCTCTGTCGTTTCCTAGCTGGGTGAACTTGGACAGGTGGCTCAAAGTTCCACATGCCCCCCAAAGACTCATCATAAGAATGAAATGAGTTCACAAACGAGAAGCACCTTGAAGACTCCCTAGCTCATAGTAATTTGCTGTGGTACATATGTCTATTACAGAGGGACGATTAGAGAAATTAAGAGTTATGCCTTCAGGAAAAACAGCAGGGAAGCACAATTCTTTGGATAGTGAACATTTCTTTTTTAAACATTTTATTTAATTTTATGTGTATGAATGTACTGCCTGCATATGTGTAAGTGTACTCATGTTATACAAGGCCTGAGGAGGTCAGGAAAGGCTGGGTGTCAGATCCCCTGGACCTGGAGCTATTGGCAGTTGTTAGCCTCCATGTGGGTGATGGGAACTGAACTTGGGTCCTCTGCAAAAGCAGGCAGTGTTCTTAACTGCTAAGCCATCCCTCCGGCCCCATGAAGCACTTCTTAAACCTGGAGCACTTTGTCCATGGATATTATTTGACTGCCACTTACAGGTATCTGAATTCAAGACACCTGTGCCCATTTCCTACCCCAACATTTCATGGAGGCAGGCCCTCAGTGTTTAGCATTCTCTTCTGGGCTTTGCTAACATCTCTCAGATGGATGGAGGCTTGCTGGAGGGAGCCTTTCTTTTTACGGTTGTGGAGGCTACTATCAGGCCAACCTTGCTGGTGGTACTTGCTTAAGTTTGTTGATTTCAACTGAAGGCCACTGCATGTTCTGATATGATACTACTTCTGAAAGTTCCATCAAATTTCAGATAAGTATTTTAGGAGAGCCAATAGCCTGGGCTTGTGATGGAAGCTATTGCTTAACTCATGGGCTTATTCTTGCCTGTCCTGCCAGGACAGAGTTTCATCTCTACTGTGAGTAGAACTGTGTATTTATGGAGTAGGCCATGTGGCTACAGGCTGTGGACATGGCTTGAACATATGCACATATTGGACAATGAAATGATGTCAGTTGTTATTTGCGGCACTCCTGCCATGTGTGTGGGACTGTGAGAAGCCTTTGTGTATTTTATTTCTAATCATCACAGCAATAATGTAAGGCTCAGAAGGTTAATAACATTATTTAACTCTTATTCTATGCTAGAGCAAGCATATGCCAAGAATAGAATAAAGCATTTTTACAAGTTCATTGAATCTTCAAAACAGCCATACGAGATAGGTACTGTTAACGTCCATTTCATAGTTGAGGAGACTGAGACTCAGAGAAGGTGAGACATTTGCCCAGGATAACAGATTATCAGGTAGAGGAATCAAGATTCAGGCAGTATGATACTAGAAACTATTGCTTAGCTGATGACCTTGAATACCCTCTGCTGCAGATGCAAAGGCTGGGGCTCTGAGAGGTTAAGTGTTAGACCTGGGCTCACACAGCAAACAAGGATAATACACAGGACGCAAATCCATGTCCAGTTAAAATGCAATGTATTTTATATTCAACGTTGAAAAGCAGAACAGAAGTGATCATTGCAGAGAATGTTCGGGGTAAGCCTACAAAGCAAGTGCTCGGGACCCCAGTCCAAGGCAAGCCCAGGTAATCTCTAGCAGGGTTGCATCAGTTGTTTATGCTTTCATTCCATCTAAGGGCCATGTCTCCAGTTACAGCTGGTTTTCTTGTGGCTTTGATGGACCCATCAAAAATGACTTCTCCAAGGTCATACAGTGAGTTATTACCAGAGCAAGCTTGGCATACAGGACTCTTTTCTTTTTAAACTTTTTTAAAATTTCTGTATGTGTATGAATGTACTGTCTGCATGTAGGTCTGTGCACCCATATTGTGCAATGCCGTGGAGGTCAGAAGAGGGTGTCGGATTCCCCTGAAACTAGACATAGTATTTTTGTATGTGTATGAATGTACTGTCTGCATGTATGTTTGTGCACCCATGTCGTGCAATGCCGCGGAGGTCAGAAGAGGGTGTCGGATTCCCCTGTAACTGGAGTTAAAGACGGTTCTCAGCCGCCATGTGGGTGCTGGGGATCGAACCCAGGTCCTCTGCAAGAGCAGTCGGCACTCTTAACCTCTAGGCCATCTCTGCAGCCCCCGATGTAGCATTCTTTGATTCATGTAAGAAGAGTCCTGTGGGAGCTGAAGAGATGGGCCAGAGGTTAAGAACACTGGCTCAGGACTAGTGCTTGCAGAGGGACCTGGGTTCAGTTGCTAGCACCCACTTGGCAGCTAACAACTCTCTGTAACTCCAGTTCCAGGGGATCTAATACCCTCTTCTGACCTCTTTGGGCATTGTACGACATGGGTGCACTTACATACATACAGGCAATATACACTCATACATATAGAATAAAAATTATATATTTACATAAACATACACACATACACACACACACACACACACACACACACACACACACTTTGGCAACAGGCAGCTCTCACATGAATTTGGATCCAAGCACACAATGGAATGCTATGCAGCTATATAAAGGAATGATAAAGCTTCATACAGACTGCTGTAGATGATTAATGGATTAAATGAAAAAGAAATGTGTATAATGTGATAATTTGGGGGCAGAGTTATAAAATGGAGAACTGAAATTCTCAATTCACATTGGATTTTGTATGCACTGAGATGTTATGAAGGGACACATAAGACTGAAGTAACCGTGGTTACCTGTGTGGTGGGAGATTTGAGGATGGGTAAACAGGAGAAGGGGATGGAAGAGAGTCTTTTCAATGTGTGGTACTTCTCAAGCCATAGGAATGCCATTTCCTGTTAAATGGGAAACAAAGCTGCTGCTCTTCAGCCCCAGGAACTCGGTACCTCCAGTGACTAAACACTCAATGTAAATTCTTCTGCTTTTACAAGGAACCTGGAATTCTATTGAATTTATTTTTCCAATTTTAAATTTTGAATTATTCATTGCTAGTATATAGAAATAACAGTAGGTGTTTACCTATTAATCACATGCTCTGTAAACATTACAGAAGCCACTTATTAGGTCTTAGGAGTTTTTTGTGGAGTCTTTCTAATTTTCTGTGAAGGTTATTCTAGCATCTATGAATAGAAACAGCTTAATTTATTCATTTCTGTATAGCTTTTATTTCTTTTTCCTGCTTTATTACACTGGCCAGAATGTCCAGTACAATGTTGAATAAAAGTCAGGAGAATAGCTGTCCCTACCCTGTTCAGACCACAGGGGGAAGCGTTCAGCCTTCCACTAGTAAATGCAATGAAGTCCCAGGTTATTTATGGATGTTTTTTTCCAGGTTAAAGAAATTTGCTTTAGGTTCTTTGTTTGATAAGTTTTAGTGCGAAAGGATGAAACTATTGTCAAGTGCCTTTTCTTCAACTACTAAGATTTTTATTATTATTATTATTTTTTTTTTTTTAGTTTGTTAACATGACCAGCAGATGTTGAAACAGTTTGGCATTCCTATGTAAATCCAAGCTGGTTTAGATGTATTATCCTTCTTAGATATTATTGGGTTAACTTGTTTTTTTTATGCATTTTTGTGTCTATGCTTGAGAGGCTTATTGGTCTATGGTTTTGTTTTCTTTCCTATAATGTCTTTTTAGTTTTGATATTAGGGTAAAACTGGTGTTATCTAACAAGTTGGGGATTCCTCCAAGTTTCAAATGATAAAAAAGTGATTTATAGCATACTTATTGTGTCCCAGATGTTGGGTTCTGTGCTTAATTCAATCTTGACAACAATTTTGCAGTATATGAACTATTGTTAACACTGTCTGCATTTTAAAAATGGGGAAATGGGAGCATCAAGCAGCTAATGTCACTTTCCCATAGTCACATAGCTTAGAAGCTGCTAAGCCAGGACTCAGAACCCCAGAGGTTCAGCTACAAGTTTCCTCTTTTAATCTCTTCACAGTTTCTTTAGTCAAATCTATGTGGATTAAAGAAGCATATGCACCAGAGGGTGGAGTCCAGTCACTGGATCCTAGCTTTCTGTCCCTGGCTAACAGTCATGTATACTGTGTACCAGGTTTCCTTAGTGTCCCTCCCTTCATCTCACCCCAGCCTTCAAAGGCAGCTCTCCTGGCCCTTCCCAGGCAGCTGTGGAGCCACTCCCTTCCTTAAGGTGGAGTCTCATTTCAAGCTATTATTTCCTTCCTCACTCAGCTTTTCTTCCTGTTTGTGGCACCTTCCGGGAAGCAAAAAAGGAAAAATAAAAACCCTTTCAAATCTTGGTTTGATTTTTTTTTTTTTTTTGGTTCCTTCTTTATCAGGTCAGCTCACCCATCATCCCCTTTACTGTCTTCCCTCAGGCATCCATGGTCAAGTTCATCCTCTCCTCCCTCTCCTCGACTGCCTTTCCTTTTGCACTGACTAGGCCAGTCAGCACCAGCTCTGCTGACTTAGTTTCTGGGATTTGAGAAACAAGAACCCTCTTATTTCTTTAAAAAAGACCTAGCCGGGCGTGGTGGTGCACGCCTTTAATCCTAGCACTTGGGAGGCAGAGGCAGGCGGATCTTTGTGAGTTCAAGGCCAGCCTGGTCTACAGAGTGAGTTCCAGGACAGCTGGGGCTATAAGGAGACCCTGTCTCAAAAAGAACAACAACAACAACAACAACAAAGGAATAAGAAAGGAAGGAAAGAGGTGGCTTTGAGGTCAGCTGAGGCACCAGTAGTCTCTGCTAACCCCATAGCGTAAGGTGCCAAGGTGAAAACATCTTCCTGGTGGGAATTAAGGAAGTGTGATGCAATAGAAAGAGCAGTTATATTTGTACACTGGCTTGCTCTGTGACTGAAGAATCACTTCTTGGAATCTTAGTTTACTTAGCCATAAATTGGGTTCAAATGCATGCACAGGCCATAAGGGTGTAATGGAGATGAAGTCCTGGAACACAGGTGAAATGAAGAGATCTGGTGTGGAGAAGCCACTGAGTAAAAGTGCTGTTCTTGGACCAGGCACCAAACTGAACATCTTAAGGGATCAGGCTTTCTTACATCGCCCAGGCTGGCCTTGAACTCCTGGGCTCAAGCAATCCTCCTGCCTTAGTCTTCTGAGTAGCTGGGACCACAGGCATGAGTTGAACTGTTTTTTAGAGATTGTTTTAATTACCAGATGCTTTCAGGTGGATAATTTTTGTTCCATTTTCCTGATGGGACAAACTACCAGGACTGGGAGGCTGAGAATTCCTACTGGAATTCTTTGGATCTATGGTAGATCTGTTGGGGCTTGAAGTAGAGGGCCGGACCATGTGGCTTTTCTCAAGTTCCTTCCGTCAACTTAGAGGCTATATGTGGCCAGAGACATTGTCCACTTTCCTCTAATTACTGGCTCCCCCTTGGCAAACACCAAGGCGCTCCCCACCCATCCCCCCATTTCCACCCACACCTCTAACACTACCAAGGGGATTTGAAAAACTTTGGGTGAGTTCACTGCCGGGAACAGTGATTCAATTAAAATCTCAGTTTTCAACAATAGTGGCAAAGCCTGTGGTCTGTTATTTCACACCCCACATGGCTGCTCAGGGTTTGCTAATTGCTGGTGGCTTCTGGGTAGGGAGAGGACTCTTATGAGGAACTTGCAAGGCTAACATGCCATACTAAGTGCTCTCCTCTGGACACCTCTGGATTCTGGTGGCTCTCTCGAGGGGGTTGGGCAACCCCTTCTCCTCACAACCCCACCAGTGTCATGACAACTACAGCTGCAGGTACACTGTTTGTCAATGCCTGTAACAGGCACTGAGATGCGCATTTAGCCTGTTCCCCTGTTTCCATCCATTCAGTCACTTGTTACTGTCACCCCAGGGGGTGTCACTCTCATAATACCCACTATACAGATATGGAAACTGAGGCTCCGAGGCACCACACTACCTAACCCTGGCAGAGGTTAGAGTAATTCCTAATCTGGTACTCTTATTTGCTAGGATAAGACTGCCTCCCTGTATGGCTTTAAAAGAAAGATGGGGATTGTCTTTGAGCCAGCCTTTTAAACCATCCATAAAACTGCTTCCAGCCCGTGATTCTGGGGAGGTCTGCTCTCCTGCATTACTTCTCTCTAGGCAACTCTGTCTTGAATCCAGCAGCTGTTTCTAACATTTGTGAGCTCCCCAAACACAGGGATTGCCCCCAAGGACCCTTGACAGCCTTTTGGCACATCCTTTATTTGTACACAGTAGGTGGTTAAAACCGCTGGCTAAATGTTCGAACACATCCATATTTTTCAAATTCAAATTCCAGCACTTCTCTCTCTTAAGCCCCCAAACATGGACTAAACCTATTCTGAGCCCAGTGCCTCGCAAACAGTAGGTGCCAAAGCTGTGGACCAGAAGGACCAATTGTCCAGGGGGAGTTGGGCTGGGAAGGCTCAAGGCAGTTTATGTCCTCCTTGAGGTCATCGACAGTCTCAACACTCCCCGTTTGCCTCATGTCCCGCTTTGGGCTGTTAGAGGTCAGTCTCCTCCTGCCTTTAGGGTTCTGCCCCTTAAAATTTGCAGAGGAAATGAGAAGGAGGGAGAGAGGGAGGGAGGGAGGGAGGCAGAGAGAGAGAGAGAGAGAGAGAGAGAGAGAGAGAGAGAGAACTAGAAGCAGTGAGACAGAGGAGTGGGTGCGGTTGGATATATTTTGATGAGGAGGACAGAGGTTCTGGTTTGTCTTCACTTCAGCAAGCATCACCTTCTTAAAATCTCATTTGGCCAAAGAGAGCTCTGGGGACAAAGTCTGGAGGGCGGGAGCGGGAGATGCAGCCTAGGTGGAAATCAATCTCAGTTTCAGGTACTTACAGGACCGTCCTACCTGGCAGGGTGCATGGGGATGGAGTACCTTTTCCAGGGAGGGATGGATTAGGAAGAAAACCTCTCTCCCTAGGGGAACAGAGGACCCCGTGTTAGGAAACTTGTGTCTTCTTGTGCTGGTCAAATTTGGGAGGAGGAATTGAGGCAAATCACTTCTCCAGGGGTCCTGGATGTGCTATATGTTTGGGGGAAGGGGGTATTCTCAGCTCTTGGATGGCTGAGTCCCAACTTCACAGGATCCCAGGATGCTCCTTGTTGGAGCAGAGATGTCCAGTGGTGGATGCTGAGATCCTCCCTGGGACAAGGATTTCCTTTTCCTCCCTATTTGTTCCTTTTAGACTCTCACTGCCTCTTCCTCCTGTAAGTGACTCCGGAATGCTCCTGCCATAGACTGGGGGGGGGAGGGGAGGGGTCCTCCAAAGACCCCAAACTGAAGCCTCTGGGCTTTTTGATCCCAGTTGCTCCCCCACTCAACCCAGGCAAGCAATCTCCCTCCCCCAGCACCTCAGCTCTCTTCAGGAATTCAGTACAAGTCCCGGCCACACTTTCCAGAGGACATTAAGATGTAGGACCAGCCAGGCATCTGCAGCCAGGGTAGTTGCCCGGGGACGGGGGAGGGAGGGATCAGGAGGCGAAGGGGGGGGGGCAGACATGACCTCAAGGATACTGGGACCCACTGAGGGGATAGTTCCGGAAGCCTGTGCGGGCATTTCTGCACCCTTGCCACAGCCAACACAGACCCAGAGCCACCCTTTGAGTCTTCTTAGCCAAGAGGAAACCCCTAACTCGCTCAGGGCAGATAGCAAGGGAGCATCCCAGACCACCCCCTCGCTCCCCCCCGCCCCCATCCTGCGAGGTCTCCTGCTTCATGTTGATTTAGGTGGGGATGCAGAGAAGGCTTTGGTGACAGTGTGGGACAAAGGTAGAAGTGCAGCCTTGTCTAAGCTTTCCGTCCAGCTGTGATCAGGTCACACGCAGCCTTCCAAGGACCCCTCGCTGATACGACCCCTCCAGAAACTCGAGCACCCATGCACAATCACAACTCATACAGGATGCTCGTCAGCCCCCCCCCCACACCACCACCACACACACACACAACTGTCCCCGCCAAGCCGCGCAACTTCTCACACTAGTCTGGATAGAAATCCACAATTGCCATCAAGGTTTAAACTTTCTTTCCAAAAGGGCCCCGGACTATGTCCTGGGAAGGGAGCTGGGATCCTGAGGATTCTGGGCAGGGTCGTTCCGCAACTTGGGGCTCCTGGATCCCCCCGCCCATCCGTGAAGCCCCTCACCTGGTAAGCCAAGGCACAGCAAGAGGCTGTAGTAGACCACCGGCACGAAGCCCAAGCCGCAGGCCGAGCTGTTGGCGGCGAGGCGGGCATGCGTGTGCTCCATGAGCGCGCCCCTCGCTCTGCTCCTCTCGGCGCCCAGCCTGCCAGCCCGGCTCCCCAAGCCGGCTTGGGGGAGACAGGGCCGAGGCCGTGGCTGGAGCAGGGGCGTCTCTCACCGCGGGACTCGCCTCCACGCTTGCTTGTGGTCCCCTCGGCTGGCGCCGCACCTGTCCGCCCGGATGGGCAGTTCAGCTCTCAGGCACGGTGCAGGGGGCACGGGAGGGGCTCCTCCCTCCAAGCACCGCTTGGCTCCCGCCTCAGAGCCTGGGGCTGGGACGCCGCTCCCTGCAGCCAATGAGCAGCTGCCTAGATGTGGGGTGTGTGTGTGTGTGTGTGTGTGTGTGTGTGTGTGTGTGCCCGCGCTGGGGGTGGGGAATCAGATGGGATGCTCTAGTGGAGGGGGTCTCACTGCTTTTCCCCAGCTCCAGGTTCAGGCGAGGAAAGGGTGGGGTTAGACCTGGGAACCCCCAAGGAAGACCAGGATGGAGAACAGGCTACTCTAGGTTTCCAGCCCCGGTGGGAGGGGCGTGGCGTGGGTTAGACCTGCTTCTCCTTTCTCCTGCAGTGGCTCCTTTACTCTTCCAGCTTGTCCTCGGTTTGCCTTTCTGACTCTCCTCCCGTCACCCCTCTCTTCTGCCAGCAATGCCTAGAGTCCATACAGACATCCAGGGCGTGGGGGATGGGGTCGCGGCTGTTGGAGCCCCGAGGATACTACAAGGTTTTCCTCTTTCCTGGACCAGGAGAAGGAAGGGTGCCCGCATCTCTGTGCATGTGCCGCCAGGCGGGCGGGGCTGTACCTGGACTGAGTGTTCGTGGAGGAGATGCAGGCTGGCTAAGAGAAGCTCTCGACACACAGCCCTTCGGTCTGGGATAAAGATGTTGCCGCCACGGGGACACACACTCACCCCCTCGTACAGAAAGGCACACAATACCCAGCCACGCGGCTGCCCTCGCCTCTCACACCTCACTAGACCGGTGCAAACTGGAAGACATCCTCATCAATATGCACGAGGACACAGCATGCTTCAGCAGACAGGCTTCGAACATACACACAAATGCACGTGGGGGGCTGGGGGCAGTCTAGAGTGCTTGGAGGCTGTGGGAAGGAGAATACAGGCAGAGCAGGTGGGCTCCGAGTAGTGGAGGGGCGACCCCTTTTCAGCCTAAGCCGGTGGGAGTCCCAAGACCTGTATTTGTCAGGGGTACCCCCAGAATGGTGAAGGAAGAGATCTCTGCCCCAGGCTCAAGTCACCGTGCCCTGTGACAGAGCTGGAGACACAACGGAAACCCGGAGGCCAGCATTTCCAGGAGGAAGCTGTAACAGACTTCCAGGAGGGGCCGGAGGCCCCCTTCCCGCCCCTCCCCCATAGACTCCTCCTCTGAACATCTGTTCCTAGAGAGAAAGAACTGGCAGGCTTTTCCCAGGCTCTTCTAGATCTTTGAGATGAAGGAGATCCCTGAGTCTAGTGCCCAGCCAGGGGCAAGTATCTAGTCCGCATCTTTATTAGGGGCTCCCGCAGGCAGGGAGTGGAGGAGGCTCAGGCTGAGGGATCAGCCAGAGCCCAGTGGGTGTGTGTGGACAGGCAGGTATCTAGCCCCTAAAGAGACAGATTAATGCACAGGCACGGGGCCACGATGATGCCCCTGGTCTGATAATTCTTTTCTTCTTTTTGGTCTTTTCCAGACAGGGTCTCCCTGTACTGGCCCAGCTAGCCTGGAACTCACTCTGTATACCAGGCTGGCCTTGAACTCACAGAGATCCACCTGCCTCTGCCTTCCAAGTGCTAGGATTAAAGGCCTGTGCACCATACCCAGCCGGGTCTCATATTTCAAGCTCCATCAGATACTAACATTTTATTGTGACCTTTCTTTACTGGTGAACTTTTTGTTTCATGTTGATTTTTGGAAGGACACAGGTCATCGTGTATAGTCCTGAAATGTAATGTGTTGTTTTGCTTCATGTATACAGCTTAATGATCAAATCAGGGTAATCAGCAGGTACCATTTCTTTTTGATAAGTACTCTCAAAATCCTTTTTAATTTATCTTTTAAGTAATTTATTTATTTTTGTCTTTTTGAGACAGGTCTCCCTGTAGCCCCAGCTGTTCTGGAACTCTCTATGTAGACCAGGCTGGCCTTGAACCCCCAGAGATTCCACCTGCCTCTGTCTCCTGAATGGTGGGATTAAAGGCATGTGCCACCATGCCCGGCTTAATTCATTATTTTTATTTTATGTGTTGCATGCATGCATGCAAGCACATCTATGTCATGCAATGTGCCTGGAAGTCAGAAGAGGGCATCTGATCTCCCGGAACGGGAGTTACCAATGGTTGTTAGCTGCCATGTGGGTGCTGGGAACTGAACCAGGGTCCTCTGCAGGAGCAGCCAGTGCTCTTAACCAAGCTGTCCAGACCCTCAAAATCTTCTCTTGAGGATGGGGATGTAGTTGGTAACGTGCTTGCCTAGTGAACCTGAAGCTCTGGGTTGGATACCTAGCAGGGCGTGAAACCTTACACGGTGATGCACATCTGTAGTCCCAGAACTTGGGAGGTAGGAACGGAGGAGCAGAGGTTCGAAGGGTACATAAAATTCTCCTCTTCTAGTTGTTTTGAAAGTGACTACCCCAATACAAAACTAGACAACAAAACCAAGCTCCATGTGTGGCTAAAGAAATTCCCAACTGCTATAAAAGCTTAATGAATAGTTTCTGTAAAACCCACAGGCTGGATGTGTCTGCAGGTGGCTGTAGAACCCACAGACTGGATTTGTCTGCAGGCGGCTGTAGAACCCACAGGCTGATTTGTCTGCAGGCGGCTGTAGAACCCACAGACTGGATTTGTCTGCAGGCAGCTGTAGAACCCACAGACTGGATTTGTCTGCAGGCGGCTGTAGAACCCACAGGCTGATTTGTCCACAAGCGGCTGGACCAGATTATGAAAATGCCAGCAGGAAGGAGCGTCTCGGCTTGCAAAGCCTTTTGTCTCTTCAGAGATCTCCCTACATGGCGAATCACAGCCCAGGCTCCAAGGCTTTTGGCACTGGGTATTTTCTCTATCTGGAATGTTCTTGATTCAGGATGCTGAATGCTCTCCGTCATCACCTTTGTATCTCTGATCATAGATCAGCCTTTCATTGACGATCCTGTTACGACCTGAAATCTCAATTCCTCTTCACCCAAGGTCATCTGATTTCTTTGTCTGTCTCTGCCAGCACTATCATCATGCCCTGTACAATGTGATTTGTCTTGTTTCTTGTCCATTTCCCTCTTGGGAGCCTTTCATCTGTGGGGTTCTGATTGCACCTCATGCTGTCTGCATGTCGTAGACTCAGAATGTAGGGGAAGAATGAAACCCAAAGTGCCCAGTGGCCAAGGCTGCAGGGCATAGGGAGATGAGTCTTTGCAGCATAGGAGGTCAGTGCTGGGGTTGGGGACAAAGGCTCAAATCTAGCATGCAATGATGATGTGTGATTGGCCACTTCTAAGGTTGTTCAATTCTGAGGCCCCCAGTTCCTGGGCTGACACGAGAGGCTGGAGACATCCACCCATTATTTCTTTCCATTGACTTTTTGACCAGCAATTCATGGGTGCTGGTCACAACTGGACACATTGTTTGTAGGACCCAATGCTAAAGAGAATGTGAGATTCCACATGAAAAATTATTAAGTATTTAAAGATGTCAACAGCAGAATCTTAATCCGAGTCTGGAGCGCTTCTCGGCATCACAGGTGACACATGCAGGAAACTGATCCTCTGTCTCATAGTAAGAGTTCTGGGGGTTTATTATCTGTTTGATAACTCAGCCTCTTTACAGTGGAAGGGAAGTACAGTGGTTATTCCCCCCTTTCCAGGTGATAAAATGGAGATACAAAGCAGTTTAATAATTTGATGGAGACCTCCTGGCTAGGAGTCATCCAAGACATTCCCATACCCGAGTCTCTGATGAAGCCACCAAGAACTCCAGGCTGGGACAGGTACTTGTCAGAGAACTGTCACATTGGTAGGTAGCCTCATGTGTTTCTCTCTCTCTCTCTCTCTCTGTCTCTCTCTGTCTCTCTCTGTCTCTCTCTCTCTCTCTCTCTCTCTCTCTGTCTCGCATTGTCTTCCATTGAATTCCTAACAGTGCCAGACACATGTCCAGAAATAAACCCTGAATGAATCTATAAATGAATGTAATGGAAATATAGGCAGAATTTTAGAGGAGGAGCTGTCCTAAAATGCCAGAAAGCCTGTAGGGACAGCAGCCATGAGCAAGGCAGACATATTGCGTATTCTTTCACGCCCATAAAGGAGCATGCTGTGGCTTATATTCCCAGAAACCCTTGATCTAGATTTCATTTCTTTTGTTTTTGGGAAATTGAATACTCTGAAGAAGAATTATTTTTTTGTCTTTTTAAGACAGGGTCTCCCTGTAGCCCCAGCTGTCCTGGAACTCACTCTGTAGACCAGGCTGGCCTTGAACTCACAAAGATCCACCTGCCTCTGCCTCCCAAACGCTAGGATTAAAGGCGTGCGCCACCACGCTCGGCATAAGAATTCTTTAAGAAGCAGCAACACAGAAAAACGTTGCAACTAACCTATCACTTACACTTGGGATTGTAACAGGGAGTGATGGGGTCTGTAGCAAAGTAGGGTGTGTATGGTGGCCAAGGTGATGAGCTCTGAGCATTCAGCTGTTTAAAAATTGTTTAAAGGTATTTTTTTCTTGATCTTAAAGTTGAACACAAGAGATGGTCATGAATTAACACATACACACACACACACAGCCTTGGGTAAGTGTTATGAAGAAAAAGTTAAATGAGAATGTATTTTTGGAGTTATGTGTTCTGTAATCAGGGAGGGCTTTTCTGAGGAAGTGATCTTTGAGAGGACAAGTAAGGGCTGGCTGGGTGAAGGGATATGCGGCCAGGGGTGAGGGGCAGAGCAGAGAGTGTGAGAGTGGACAAGACTCAGGAGTCGGAGGACCAGCCTGTGGGGATGAAGGAGCCAGGAGCTGATGGCGCAAGGGATTTGTCAGCTGTACTGAGTAGCTGGATTATTTACATTGCTGTTTTTAAGCAGAGGAAGGGATTGTATTATTAGGGTTAGGGTTTCATTTTATTTTATTTTATTTATTTTGTATGTGTATGAATGTACTGTCTGCATGTAGGTTTGTGCACCCGTGTTGTGCAATGCCGTGGAGGTCAGAGGAGGGTCTTGGATTCTCCTGGAACTGGAGTTCTCCTGGAATTGGAGTTATAGACAGTTGTTAGCCACCTTGTGGGTGCTGGGGATCGAACCTGGGTCCTCTGCAAGAGCAGTTGGTGCTCTTAACTGCTAGGCCATCTCTCCAGCCCAGGGTTTCATTTTAAAACCTTCCTTCTGTCAGGGAGGTAGAGAATTGATAGCAGAAAGGCAAGAATGGAGGGTTGTAAAGAGGGAGGGGTAGAAAAACAGAGCTGGAGTAGAGGGGAAAGGAGAAGGAGGAGGAAGGGGAAGAGGAGAGGGAGGAGGAGGGAGGAGAAGAGGGAGGAGGAGAGGGAGGGGGAAGGGGAAGAGGAGAGGGAGGAGGAGGGAGGAGGAGAGGGAGGAGGAGGGAGGAGGGGGAGACGGAGGGGGAAGGAGAAGGGGGAGGGGAAGGGAGGGAAGGGGGAGGGGGGAAATATGGGGAGGAGGAGGAGAAATGATGGACTGCTCTAAGTGGAAGGTGACAGGCCGGTGCGATGGGACTTGGAGCACACTAGTTCATCCAGCTGGCCCACCCTGCCCTCCCACCTCTCATCACAGTGTAACTTGCTCTCTGGTTTCTCCTCATCGTTTAAGACTCTTCTTATTACTAGTCTACTCCTGAAGCCCTTCCTGAACTGCATGTCCCTCAGTCCTGACACCCACCTTTATAGCATCTCTCACCATGTCTCACGTCACACAGATCACCTCCAGGCCAGAGTAAGATGCTTCATCTCTGACACTGCTGTACAATCTGATTGCAGTGTACCCAGTGTGACCATGAGGTATGGGTTTGAAGCCAGCTCAGTTCCTTCATAACTGTGTTTTCTCTGGGACCCTTTGGATGGGAATTGCCAGAGAAGTGCTCTAATTCAATTTTATAAAAAACATGCCTGGATTCCCATTACTGAAAAGCACAGAAGTCTGCCTGTTGGGCCTGGTGGATCTGGGCACAGCATGCACTGTCTCCTTCCACCAGTGGCCTCTGCTCTCCCAGGATTAACTGCCTCCTTAGCAGGTTCTTTCACAGAATGAAACATCGCCAGCCAGCTCAACAAGCAAAGCTCAGGGAGAATCTCAGCCCAAGTCCCGGGGCAGGTGGGATGATCCGCCCTGGGCCACGTGTTAACTATCACAGCTCAAATCATCATTTTCAATAGACTTTCTACAGCCAACAAGAGTGAACTGACTGGTCAGACCTGGCTCATGGGTTGGGCAGTGAACTAAGAAAGGAGATCAGCTCTTCCCAAACCACATGCAAAGTGGTAAAGGTGGCTCATTTGCCCGAAGGAAAATGGGAATTCCACATGGAGGCATAGACGTTGAAGGGGCAAAGCTAACACAGGGCTACTAGTTGGATTTAGCCACAGGAATGCCAGTCTGCCAGCACTCTGTTAAGACTGCTTTGCATGCTTTGTTCGAAAGCACTTTAAGTAGACTTTATTTTTTAGGTACGTTTTAAGTTCCTAGTAAAATCGAGCAGAAGGTATAGACAGTTCCCACATACTCCCTGTCCCCGCACGTTGCTCCCTCCCTCATTATCAACATCATCACAGTGATACATTTGTGCATCAGCAAGTTTCATGTTACATGTAACAAAATATGTGAAATGACCAACTTACAAACAAGCAAGGTTGATTTTTGTCTCATGGTAGTGAAGCGTCTGGTCCAAGTTGCCTTGGTTTCTGATGAGAACAGTGTATCATAGTGGAGGGTGCGACCGAGTGAACTGCTTCCCTTGTGAGCAAGGAGAAATGAAGGGGAGAGGTGCGTGTGTGTGTGTGTGTGTGTGTGTGTGAGAGAGAGAGAGAGAGAGAGAGAGAGAGAGAGAGAGAGAGATTGATTTCATAATCTCCTTTAAGGGGATGCTCCCAGCGACTTGAAGACCTCCCACAAGGCTCACCTCCTAAAGGCACATAGTTTCTCTTTCCCCATAACATCACTTGGGACCAAGCCTTTAACACTTGCAGCCATACTAATTCCTTACAGCTGATGGACCTATATTGATGCATCGTACCACCTGAAGTCCACAATTGCCATTAGGGTTCTTCTCGGTGTCGTGCATCCTTTAGGTGTAGACAAACGTATGTGGGGTGAACCTAGCACTACACGAACATCCAGACTAGCTCTGGACATCTGTGCTCCACCTATTCATCTCTTCCTCAATCCCTCTGTGCTTTATTTTTTTACGTAAAAAGTGTCTTCTGGGGGTTGGGGAAAAGGCTCTGTTTAGGCAAAGTGCTTGTTGAGCAAGCATGTCATGAGCTCCAGCTCCCAGTGAGAGACCATGCCTCAACAAGGAAGAATGACAACTGACGTTGTCCTCTGGTCTCCACACATACATATACGTGTGCATGCATACATGAATACATGTGAAACCCATCACCTATGAACAAACACACATGTGCCCATGAATACACTGAGATATATTCTGTACGAAAAAATAAACCAGTACTGCTCTCAATCTGTAGTTCATGCTGAAGCTGTAGGTTAGAGTGTACTAAGGTCTGCCATTCATTTCCAACTGATCAAAACAATGAAAAGTATTGGTGAGTAGACAGAACACTGGATAGAAGGGCAGACGTGCAAAAAAGCAAAGAGTTGCTGGTGGTAGAATGCAGGCCTTGAATGGATGTGGTTCCATGGTAAAGATCTGCTTTTATGTGTGCTTGAAAATTCTTATAATAAAATATAGAAAAAAACCATGTTGCATAATGGGTCTTGGTCAAGTATGTTATTACAAGCAATTGAAACCAACATCTCCTGATGGTGTTGAAATTGTTTAGAAATTCAACCTTCGGAGTTGTTGCAAAGACAATCCTTTCCTTGCTATTAGGCTGTCAGAATTGTACTGATATTTTTCTCTGATGCTTCTGGTTCTCCACTGACCTTGGCCTGTTCTGCCAGAGCTTTTACCAGTTTGCCTTTGTCTGCAGGCTCTTGTTTGCTTTCCAATAAGAACGATAGCATTGCCCTTCTCTGCTGTTTGCTTTACTGCGCTCGCGAGGCTTGCTGTGGAGGGCGTCTTGGGGAGCTGCCGGAGGTCTCTTCCAGCAGTCCTCATACCAGTCATTCACTGTGGCACCTCGCTTCTCAGTTGGACTGAGCCTTCTGTTGTCTACCACTGATCTCTCAGAGTGGTGAGCGGCAGCCACTGAACACAGTGGGAATGCTTCAGAAAACACGTGCTTCTTGGCTTCCCAGAGCCCAAAAGGGGAAAGATAGGTCCAAGTTGCACCTGGGAGTTTCATGGGAACATGAAGAGCAATTCTGAATGAAGTGATGAGAATGAAGTCATGATCTGAGAGGAAAAGTTTAAGGGTGTGCATGCGTGTACATGCATGTATATGTGCAGGAATAGGTGTGTGAACATGCATGTGTGCAAGTATATCTATGTACACATATGACTATCCATACTCATGTGTATGTGTGCAAAGGTTTATGAGTGCGCACATATACAGTGCACTATTTATTTATTTATTTATTTATTTATTTTTTGTCTTTTTTTTGAGACAGGGTCTCCCTACAGCCCTAGCCAGCCTGGAACTCATTCTGTAGGCCAGGCTGGCCTTGAACTCACAGAGATCCACCTGCCTCTGCCTCTCAAGTGCTAGGATGAAAGGTGTGCACCACCACACCTGGCTTAAAGACAGTTCTTAGCTGCCTTGTGGGTGCTGGGAATTGAACCCTGGTCCTCTGCAAGAGCAGTCGGCTCTCTTAACTGCTGAGCCATCTCTCCAGTCACATACAGTGGAGTATTTATGAATGCATTTGTATGTGTGTAAGTTTGTAGGAATGCATAATGCATGAATACCTGCATGTGTACAAGTTCAAATGTGTATCCATACATGATGTGTGTGCACTTATGTATGAGTATGTATACATGTGCGTTTATGTATGAGTGTGTATACATGTGTACCCACGCAAGTGTATGTAGGTGTACATGTATGGGTGAGCACACACATATACTAATGCATGTGTTTGAATGTGCATATGTGCAATTGTAAACATGCGCATGAGTCTTATGTGTATGGACATATGTATATCTGAGTATGAATGCATGTGTATATGTGCAATTGTATACAGGAGTGTATATATCTGTGGACATATGTTTATGTATGTCTGAGTACGAATGCATGTATATTTGGGAAGGCGTGTGTATGAGCTATTGTATGGATAAGCATGCATATGTATTCACATATGTGATGTGGATGTATGAGAATGTGTACATGTGCAAACATGCACGGGTGCATGCCTGTGTGTAGTAGGATGTGAGAGGATGTAATTGTCTCGGATGTTGGTGTTTCTGTGAACAAGTCTTTTCTCTCCAGTCCAGAGAGATCAAGAGACTGTGGAGCATCCCTCCAGCCTCACTTTGCTCTGGAAAACTTAGCTGACAGGAGTAGGGGAGGAGGACAGAGAAGAGGGGAAGGATGGCTGTCAGGAGAAGGAGAGTGGAACAAGAAAGGTGGGGAAGGAAGAGAAGCAGAGGACCACGGGACTGAGCCTACACTAAACAATATTGTGTAACAGAATACCGAGAGGGCATTTTTAGTTCTTTGTATGTTCTGGATACTAATCCTCCGTTGGATACGTATCAGGTGGATTTTCTCCCACTCTATGGGTTTCCTCTTCACTTCCTTGGTTGTTTCTGTTGCTGTACAGAAGCCTTTAAGTTTAATGAGGTCCCACTTGTTCATCTTTGACCTTATTGCCTGAGGAATTGAAGCCTGATTTAGGAAGTCCTTTCCTACACCCATGTCTTGTGGGGTACTGCCTATGTTTTCTTCTAGCACTTTCAGAGTTTCGGGTTTTCTATTAAGGTATTTGATCCAGTTGGAGTTGACCTTTGTGGAGGATGAAAGATAAAGGTCCAATTTCATTCTTCTACAGGTAAAGATCCTGTTTTGCCAGCACCATATGTTGGAGATGCTGTCCTTCCTCCATTATGTGCTCTTGGTGCCTTTGTCAAATATCAGGTGGCTGAAATTTCATGTATTTATGTTCGGGTTTTATATTGTGTTCCACTTATCTATGTGTCTGTTTTTGGGCCAACACCATGCTGTTTTTGTGACTATATCTCTGTAATATAGTTTAAAATCTGTTGTGGTGATTTCCCCAGCATGGATCTTTTTGCTCAAGATTGCTTTGGCTAGCCAGGATCTTTTGTGATTCCATGTAAATTTTGGGATTTTTTTTCTAGCTCTGTGAAGGTCACAGCTATTTTAATTGCTATTGCATTGAATATATAGATTGCTTTTGGTAAGATGGTCATCTTTACCAAAATTCTACCAATTCATGAGGCTGTTAGGTCCTTCCATCTCCTGGTGTCTTCCTCTATCTCTCTTTCTTTAAAGATTTAAAACTTTCATTGTAGAGATCTTCAATGTATTTGGTTAGGTTTATCCCTAAATATTTTTTGAGGCTATTGTGAATGAGAGGATTTCCATGGATTCTTTGTTTGTTTTTTTTTTAATTTTTTTGGTCTTTTTGAGACAGAGTCTCCCTGTAGCTCCAGCTGTCCTGGAACTCACTTTGTAGACCAGGCTGGCCTTGAACTCACAGAGAACCACCTGCCTCCCAAGTGCAGGGATTAAAGGCATGTGCCACCAAGCTCGGCACCATGAATTCTTTATTGTGTTGGTTGCTATTGTTATATAGAAACCCTATCTCTGTCATATCTCTAGACAAATGAAATTTACCATATGCTAAATATAGATCCTTGTATTTACAGACAAGCATATCATGTACCACTAATCAAAGAAGCTTCTTTTTTATAACAATTGGAGGCTACTACAGAGTTCCATTACTGGTCCCGCATAGAGAATATATATCTGAAAGATGCCCATCCTTAAGTAATACATACACAGTGGAACTTCTACACCTAAGGCTCATGGAACATAGCCTAGAGAAAACTAATATATCCCTCAGCTCTCACCAGTGAAGCCTCTTCATACAACAGAGTGTGATGTATAACACAGAGGGTCAAAGCTGGCTCTGCAGAATGCATGTCCCTGGACAAGACTTATTAAGCCTTTCCATCCATGACTCAGGGACCACTGGGGAAGAGGGGACAGAAAGGTTGTAAAAGCCAAGGTTGGTGCATGAACATAAGGAAACAGGCTTTCGGGCCACTGGAAACTCCTTCATCTGAACTTGCAGTAATGCTAACAGAATGCACAAGGTCCATGCAAACTCAATCAGACAAGAACCCAGCACAGATTGAGGGAAACACGTATCGGGCTCCAACTGTAGCCTAGGAACTATTGGCAACTGATTATTTCTGGGTGAGGGAGAGGGGATCTTTAAGATCTCTAGATAGGCTGACTTGATTCCAGTGGATGAATTTGCACTGAAAGATGTCTATGTACAAATGCTTGGTTGGATAGGATTTACCATATATGAAGGATTGCATGGAATCCTGTGCGGGAATATGGAGAGACATGGATGAGGGAGGGGGGGTCTAAATTTTTCTAAGAACTGTTATATGAAATGCACAACAACTCAATAAAAAATTAAAGATATAGAGAGGTAAATATTTTGCAAAAATGTCCTTACCACAATATTCAGCGATATAATATACAACAACGCAGAGACTGCCCACAGGAGACTCTGAAGAGAGGAAAAAGGCATTTCTCCAAAGTAACTAAACTACAAAATCCTTTCTGTATAATCCACCCACAGCAGGTTTCCGGGGCTAGCACCCAAGGGCATGCATTGATCAGCGAGTGACCCCCATGCTTGCTGGAGTCTCACCTCACAACCGGTAAAGCTTTACTCCAAAGAAAGCATGATCACGTATACTCTTATTTTATTCCTTGTCGTTAGTCACATGAAGTGGCCGGAGCTTACGTCATCAGATCATTTCATGGGTGAGGAAATCCACAGCTCAGGGGAAGCAAATAGTGTGCCCGTGCCCACCCAGTGTTTGAGAAATCTGATACCCATGGAGGTGGTCCCATCCAATCTTCCCATTGTACAGGTGAGGGAACTGAGCCTTTAGAAGACACATGAGAGCACCGCAGGTGACAGACATTGTCAGAGACACAGTACAAATCCAACTATGTATTATTCATTTGTTTGTTTAATGATTGTGTGCATGTGTGTACATGTGCATTTGGAAGCCAGATAACAACCTCAGGTGCCATCCCCCTTGTTTTTTTAAGAGAGTGTCTCCCATTTGCATGGAACTTGCACATTAGACTAGGCTGCCTGGCTGGCTGGTGTGCCACAAGGATCTGCCTGTCTCTGTCTCTCAAGCACTAGGATTAAAGTGCATAAGTGCATGCCATCACTCCCAGATTTGTTTACCTGGGTTCTTAAGCCTTGTACACCTGAGCTTACGAGGCTTAAATTTGGGCCCCCATGCTTGCACGCTACTGACTGAACAATCTCCCAGCCCATGCAAATCTAACTTTTAAAACTCAAAGTGTAAGATGTGTGCCATTCATTGCATAACTGGGAATGGATTCCGCAAGGGGCAATAAGACTTATTGTAAGTTACAGTTGGCATCCTTCTATGTGCTGTGTGAATAAAAAATTAACAGACACCTTTCATTTTGATTTGTACTGCATCAGAAGCCAAAGATTGTTACACCCTGTGCCTAACTCCTGGAACATTCTAGGTACTCAAGTTGTCAAACTGGAAGAGAGATTTGGATATTTGCTCCAATCAGTTAATGAGACTATTTCCTGATCCCTGAGGTTTTTTTTTTTTTTTCCCTTCCTCTATCACTGTATCACTCTAACTGCCAAAAAGTTCAATTTTCTTTAAGAGCCTCAGAAATAGTCCTAAGACGGGGTATGGAGTATTAGGAGCGTGAGAGTGAAGGTACTTACCAGAATCCACCCGCAGGGATAAAACACTGAAATATACAGAAAGCATGACTCATCAGTGTACAGATAAGGCCGTTCTGCCAAGCAGGGAGGATGACAAAGGCAGCACAGTTGGAGATGCCAGCAGGTAGGCTATCTTGTGGCTGGGTGGGGGCCAAGCAATGAGCTGTCCTGCTCAGTAAAGTTCCAGAATGTCCTGAATCCTTGCACACCGGAAGCTTCTCTTTAAACAGCCCCATCTTCTCTAGGATGCTACCAGGTTTCTGGAGTCTCTGTCACTGTGCCTCTCTTCACAGTTGACCCCATGGAGGAGGAAGAAGAGGAGGAGGAGGAGGAGGAGGAGGAGGAGGAGTAGGAAGAAGAAGAAGAAGAAGAAGAAGAAGAAGAAGAAGAAGAAGAAGAAAGAGGAGGAGGAGGAGGAAGAGGAGGAGGAGGAAGAGGAGGAGGAGGAGGAAGATTAGGGAGTGTCTTTGGGCTTTGTCTAAGCTTATGTGGGAGAAGGCTTCTGAAGCCAGCAAGTGGCTGGGACCTTGAATTATGCAAAGAAAGGAGTCTGTAGTGCAGTCTGTTGGTGGGGCCTGCTCTCAGGTCCCTGAGCTCTGTAGACCTGGGCTTAAGAGACCTGTGTGACCTTGGTCAGTTCACTTCTTGTGTCTCTGTCACAATTTTCCTACTTTCAAATTTTGGACAAAATGGCAGCTACCTCATTAGTTGCTATTGTGATGAAATAGATAACTGGCATGGGACTTGTGCATGCTGTCACCATTGTTGTGAATTCAGATTAGTAACTAACCAACTATCCGAAGACTCTGTGCCTTGTGGTCGTCCATCCTCTCTGACTCTTACAACGTCTTGTGCAAGTTTAAACAAGACAGAATCTTACCATAGCCATGGGGAAGTGTGTGAGAAATCCCAACCCAACCCAAGGAACTTTTGGCAATTGATGGTGTTGGGACAAGGAGATACTGTGTCTTACAGGGATGGGACTCTTGGTGAGCCCAGTGGATAGACCCACACTGAAGGACATATGGGGACACAAACAAGACTCTATAGGCTATGTTTTATATATAAAAGAGAGTACATTAAATTGGGCAGGGGATAGTAGGGGGGATGTGGATAGGAGAGGGAACCTAAATATTGTCAAGGTATATTGTATGAAAATTGTAAAAATTCAATAAAAATAACATATAAAAAAGAACTAATGGTACTTCCTGGGGTCTAGCCAGTATAGTGCCATTATACATAATTTTTTCACTTGTGCTGTCCCTTGCAAGACATTTGTGTTTAAATGAAAAAACTAACGGTTTAAAATTTATTTAAAAAATTAAATTTCATCATATATATGCAAACTAGTCTCTTTTGGTCTATAAAGAATGGAACCATTAAAAAATCACAGGAGCCCGACACCCTCTTCTGACCTCCGTGGCATTGCACGGCACAGGCACACAGACCTGCATGCAGACAGTACATTCATACACATAAAAAAAAAAAAAAAAAAAACCCAAGGCCATTAAAATTCTAGCAAGTACCTTAGCCTGCCAAGGCTCTCCGTGGCAGCTGTTCATTCTTTGTTGAAAGCAGGAGCTAGCAAATGTTAGAGGGGTTTCAAGGAATGTTAGCGCCCTCCTTAGATTGGCCCTGGATGCAGAATGTGATAGGAAGATGAGGAACTCTCTCCCTGTGTGAGAAACTCTAAAGTGACCTGATCTCTTCCATGGTGTCACTGGATGATATTAGTGGTAACATCGTGATGGTGTCTGTGCCTGACCCAGTGCTTGACTCACCACATGGCACCGTCATGGGTTTATTTTCCTCCTGTCTCCTTTTGTTGCTGTTTTTTCAGGCCATGTTGGAGGTCCAGACTCAGTATTACTATCTCCATTGGTGAGTACAGTGGTCCCAATTTTCTGTAGTTTTAGTCCTTCAGTTACATATGGTCAACCACTGTCTCAAAGTACTAAGTGGCAGATTGCAGGGGGAAACAATTCGTAAGTTATATATTTCATTCTGTTTGGAGTAGCATGGTGAAATCATGTGGCAGTTAGCTCTAGTCTGCCTGGAGTAGGAATTGTTTCTTTGTTCAGTGTTTCCAAACAGTATATACTACCGCTGTTGGCAGGCATCTTGGTGATCAGAACAATTGTTGCAGTACCATGGTGTTTACATTCACATAACCTTTGTTTAATTGAATAATAGTCCCAAAGACCAAAAGTAGTGATGCTATTGGGTACCAGGGCATAAAACATGGAAAGGTGGATTGATACTGGTACTGAGGCTGTGCTGTAGATCAATAGGGGAAAAGCACAGCACTGTATATATCTGATTCAGTGCCTCGTGCACCTGCAGACATCCACTAGTGAGTCTTGGAATATATGCTCAGAAGATAGGGAGGATTAATGTATAGCTTTCCAAAATCAACTTTCCAGGCTGTGTTAGCTTGTAAAAAGCAGATGGGAAATTTGTCTTCAGTTTAAAAGGCAGAACAAAGTCTATTTGTGATTAGGCGTTTTTTTTTTGTTTGTTTGTTTTGTTTTGTTTTTGTTTTTGTTTTTGTTTTTGTTTTCCCAAACATGGCATGAGAGGTGGAAAGGAAAGGTGTTTGAGTAAAAATGGGAAAGAAGTAAAAATTTTGAGGATCTTCTTTAGTTTTGGTTCTTATTCAGCTTTTACAGGTTTTCCAAATGGGACATACTGCTTTCATCTTAGAGGTAATGCTACAAGACATCACACATGCAAAGCTCGAGTCCTGATGGTACCACTCTACTGCTAAAAGAAGCTTCTTAAATGAGGATTGACAGATACCTTAATCTATGGGTATGAAGGTAAGAGGTGAAGGGGTATTTTATTACTATGGCCATTTAGCAGAAAAATAGTACTAGGTTCTTCTAGCGCCTTTGATCTAGCCAGCCACAGATTTTTGGCCCAGTTAACGGTACCAAGCATGAGTTCCAGATGGTGGATTGGGTTTTAAGTCCAACCAGAAAGTAGTTGGTTACTCCTATAACATTCATCTCACTATTGAATCAGTGGGCATATCTTGCCAAGCCAGCTGTTTTTGCAGTTTGCAGAGTTTATAGCTGGGTAAGACTATTGATGACTTTTCTTCCCCAGTAGCATGTATATAATCTCCCAGCACTATGAAATCTAGCCAGGAGGGATGAAGCTTCCAAGTCAGTCCCTGTTTGGTTTCCCCATGTCCTATGACTCAAGTTGTGATGTCTTCAGCAACAAGGATTTAATCGTCAACTCCTGGAGGGTAACCAAGAGCAATGTCAATAGCTTGCAATTTTGGGGAGAGTGTCTATGAGACCTTACTGACCAACAACTATAAAATAATCCAGGTAATTCATTCCTGGTGCTGGGGTTTTTATTTTATTTATTTGATATATGGTACCAGGGGGAGGCATCCTGTTATAGGGTAACTCTGTTTAGACCCTATATATACATATACTTATACATATACACATACACAAACACATATACACATACACATATACATACACATACACATACACATGTATGTGTGTATGTATATGTATATTTTAGGAAGGTTCTATAGTAGGTTTCCACATGGTATTTTTAAGAGTCCTTAGTGTTAGTTATCTCGTTCCATACTTACTCTTTTACCCGACCCTCCCATCTCCAATCCCATTTAACACTTCCTGTTCTGTCAATCCTTTTCCCCTCTCTATACCACTGCATTCTATCCCTCTTCCCTGGAGATCCCCCACATTGACCCCTTACTAGTTTCCTGCCTTCTGTGGGTACTCCAGTTTAAACACACATATCTAAAGATTCAAAGCCAGCATTCACATATGAAAGAAGTTTCTTTCATTCAGCAAATGGCAATTAACACAGAAACCCACCACTTGTCAACATCCAGAGAATAGGAGACCGTAGAGTACCCAGTTCTGCATCATACCCCTCTCCACAAGGTTCAGAAATCATCATGGGAGACGGAGTAGAAAGATTATCCACTCCTGGGTATGTACCCACAAGACTCACCCCACCACAGAGATACATGCACAGCCATGTTTATTGCAGCTCTCTTCACAATAGTGAAGAGCTAAAACCAACCCAAGTGCCCCTCAACTGACGAATGGATAGAGAAAATGTGGTACATCTACACAATGGAGTTCTATGCAGCAGTAAAGAAAGATGACATCATGAACTTTGCAGGTAAATGGCTGGAGCTAGAAGACATCATGCTGAGTGAAGTAACATAGTCCCAGAAAAACAAATGATGACTGGTATCCCTCATCTGTGGATGCTAGTGCCAATTACCTAATTGTATGGCAAACTGAGCAACGTCAGTGTGAGCTGAAAACAATTGTGCTCTTATATTGTGAATCCCTTAAAAATAATAAACAAATAGAAAAAGAAAAAAAAAAGAAAGATTATAAAGGTCAGAGGGAGTGGAATCTACAATGAAACAGTATTTGTTGGTTGCACTCATAGCAATTGTGACAGCAATTGTCCCATCCCCGATGGCTGCTGGGAGAGGGTCTTGTTTTCCTCAGAGATGTAACACCTGAGAAGCTACCCACACAGCAGTAGATGGTCCTACACCCATGCACAGGTAGGACTAAGAGAACTTAGAGAGACCATGAAGTTTGGAGGGAAGAGTGCTGGGGATGTATGGGAGGGATTAGACAGGAAATGGGAGTGTTTTGCTCAAAATACATCATTACGTGTATGAAATTCTCAAATAAAAAATTTAACAGATTGTAAAAAAAAGTGCATGTGTGGGGCTGGACAGTTGGGTGGTCAGCAGCTAAGAGCACTGGCTGCTCCTGTAGAGGACCTGGGGGTCAGTTATCAGTACCCACATAGTGGCTGACAACCATCTGTAACTCCAGTTCCAAAGTGTCCAGTGCCCTTTTGTGTGACGTGGATACACTCACATACATGTAGGCAAAACACTCATACACATTAATATTTTTATAGATGACATGCATTTTAATTTTAATTTTTTATTGAGCTTTTGTGCATTTCATACAACCTTTCCCAATCAAATTTAGACCCAATTCCCCCGCCACCAGGGCCCATGCATTCTGCTATACATGTCAAGACCTGTCTTGCCTCTTTTTCTTTGTCTTTTGTAACTTTTTCAATGTAGAAGTTTCCTTTTTGGTCAGTTCTTTGAACAACTCTTTTGTTGTTGTTGTTCCCTTTAATTTTATATTACTCCAAAATACCTATCTATACACTCCACACATATACCAAAATATGTGGAAGTGTATAGATAGGTATTTTGGAGTAATATAAAATAAAATAAAATAAAAACCAGACTCCACCATTTTGGTATATGTGTAGAGTCTGAAAATAAACTATAGGTTAATTCCAAAACACATTTGGGATTCACATTTTTAAAAATTATTTATTTATTTATTTTTTTAGGGATTCACAATATAAGAGCACAGTTGTTTTCAGATCACATTAACGTTGCTCAATTTGCCATACAACTAGGTAATTGGCGCTAGCATCCACAGATGAGGGATACCACTCATTGTTTGTTTTTCTGGGACTGTGTTACTTCACTTAGTATAATTGCTTTGAGTTCCATCCATTTACCTGCAAAGTTCGTGATGTCATCTTTCTTTACCGCTGCATAGAACTCCATGTGTAGATGTACCACATTTTCTCTATCCACTCGTCAGTTGAGGGGCACTTGGGTTGGTTCCAGCTCTTCGCTATTGTGAAGAGAGCTTCCATAAACATAGCTGTGCATGTATCTCTGTGGTAAGATGAGTCTTGTGGGTACAAGCCCAGGAGAAGTATGGCTGGGTCAGGTGGCAAGCTCATTTTGAGTCTTCCAAAGGTTCTCCACACTGTTTTCCATAGTGGCTGTACGAGTTTACATTCCCACCAGCAGTGGATGAGTGTTCCCCTTTCCCCACAATCTCTCCAGCACTTGGTATCATTTGTTTTCTTGATCCTAGCCAGTCTTATCGATATCTTAAAGCGGTTTTAATTTGTATTTCCTTAATTATTAGTGACGTTGAACACTTTAAGATGTTTCTCAGCCATCTCTAGTTCCTCACTTGTGAAGTCTCTGTTCAGCTCTTTTCTTCATCTTTTGAGTGGATCATTTATTTTATTTTTTCTTTGTTTTTTGAGTAGTTTATATATTCTGGAAATCAATGCTTTGTCAGATGTAGCTGTGGTGAAGGTTTCCTCCCACTCTGTAGGTTTTCTCTTCACTTCCTTGATTGTTTCTTTTGATGTACAGAAGCTTTTGAGTTTAATGAGGTCCCATTTGTCAATTGTTGATCTTATTTCTTGTGCAGCTGCTGTCTGATTTAGGAAGTCTTTTTCTATGCCTATGTCTTATAGGTTGCTGCCAACGTTTTCTTCTACCGCCTTCAGAGTTTGGGGTTTCGTGTTGTGGTCTTAGATCCATCTGGAGTTGAGTTTTGTACAGGGCGAGAGGTAGGGGTTTAATTTCATTCTTCTACAAGTGGTGATCCAGTTTTGCCAACACCACTTGCTGAAGATGCTGTCTTTTCTCCATTGTGTCTTCTTGGCCACCTTGTCAAATATAAGGTGGCTGAAATTGTATGTGCTCAAGTTTGGATCTTTGTTCCATTGGTCACCAGATCTGTTTTTGTGCCATACCGAGCTGCTTTTTTTTTTTTTTTAAAGAAAGGGTTTATTATTTTTTTAACTATTATTTATTTTTGTATGTGTATGAATGTACTGTCTGCATGCAGGTCTGTGCACCCGTGTCGTGCAATGCCGCGGAGGTCAGAAGAAGGTCTCGGATTCCCCTGGAACTGGAGTTCTCCTGGAATTGGAGTTACAGACTGTTCTTAGCCGCCATGTGGGTGCTGGGGATCGAACCCGGGTCCTCTGCAAGAGCAGTCGGTGCTCTTAACCTCTAGGCTATCTCTCCAGCCCCCCAAGCTGCTTTTATGACTATAGCCCTGTAATATAGTTTGAAGTCTGGTATAGAGATCCCCCCTGTATTGCTCTTTTCACTCAGGGTTGTTTTGGGTATTTGGGGTCTTTTGTTTTTCCATATGAAATTAAGGCCTCTTTTCTCCAAGCCTGTGAAGAAACTCTTGGGGATTTTAATTGGGATTGCATTAAATCTGTACAATATTTTGGGTAGAATGGACATTTTAACTGTATTAATTTTCCCAATCCATGAGCATGGGAGGATTTTGGGATTCACATTTTAACAGTAATATTGCATGCAGGCAAAAAGAGATATAACTTCACATTCACAAGTTACATAGCAAGTGATGTATGTTTTAATGTCCTTTTTATTTTTATTTTTTATTTTAATGTACTTTTAAAGAGTAGATTGAATTTTTCTCATAAATCTTAGAACTTAAGAAAATAAAAACATACACTTTAAGCTATACCTATAGTAGCATCAGGCAATGTGGTATTATATTTACTAAATATTGCCCAGCTTGACTTACATACACTTACATACAGTAGGCAAAACACTGATATGCATTATTTTTTTTTCTTTTTTTTAAATTTATTGATGTTTTGTGTATTTCATAATTTTCCTATTCAGTTCAGGCATATTCCCCTTTCCCTCCCACCCCACCCCATCCCGGATCATGCATTCTGCCATAACTGCCCTGCATCTTTCTCTCAGTTTTTTTTTTAATGTTTAGGAATTCACATTTTCCTCCATTAATTTTATATTACTCTAAAATATGGATATATACTCTCCACCCATATACAGTAATTACAGAGTCTGAAAATAATTGGTGGGTAGATTCTAGAGCCTGTTGAGAGATTCACATTACAACAACATAGTTGCTTTCAGATAAACAGAAATATAGCCATAATGTCATTCAGCTTGCCTTTTGTCTGGGGGATTTGGTGTTAGCATCCATAAATGAGGGAAACCATTCTCCATTTGTCTTTCTGGGACTGTGTTACTTCACTCAGCATAATGGCTTCCAGCTCTGTCCATTTACCTGCAAAGTTCATAATGCCATCTTCCTTTTTTTTACATTAATTAAAAAAAAAAGTATATGTACGCTAAGCATGGTGATGCATGCCTTTAATCCTAGCACTTGGGAGGCAGAGGCCAGCCTGGTCTACAAAGTGAGTTCCAGGACAGCTGGGACTACAGGGAAACCCTATCTCAAAAAGACCCCCCCCAAAAGTATATGTACTTATAATATGTCAAAAATAAGGCAAAGATATGTTTTCAACAGACAAAAACATACTTAGTATCTATGTAATAATCATGAGTTTATTACAGTCCCTATAATATACTTTTATAATAGACTACAAAACCCTAAAAGAATAATTCTATTTCAAAACCTCTGCTAATGTCTTTTCCTTTTTGAGTAGAAAACACAATCCAAAATACCAACAGGGTGGCAAGCATCCTAGGATTACCCCCGGCCACTTCTTGTACTGACTTTCCTTCCATTAGTCAGTCCACATCTACTGGTCTTTATATTCTTATGAAAACACCAGTCTGTCCTACCCCAGGATCTTTATACTTGTTATTCTTCCTACTTAACCATCATTCAAGTCTGTGTACCAATCTTATCTTCTACATACAAAGCAGCTATACCTCAAGGCTTGCTTTGAAAGTATGTTATTTTACATTCATTGTTTACACTTTATCATTTATTCCCTCCTACTTTAGTGTGAGCTCCATGACATGGATCCTGTCTCTTGACTATACTTAGCTCATTGACTGGGTCTTATTTTATTCCCACCTTAACAGGTAGGTTAGCCGGGCGTGGTGGCACACACCTTTAATCCTAGCACTTGGGAGGCAGAGGCAGGGGGATCTCTGTGAGTTCAAGGCCAGCCTGGTCTACAGAGTGAGTTCCAGGACAGCTGGGACTACAGGGAGACCCTGTCTCAAAAGCCAAAATCAAAACCAAAACCAAAAACATGTAGGTCTAAGTATTTTCTCTATTTTACAGATAAGAGAGCAGAGAGTCTGAATGTTTACAGGTAACTTGCCTTAGGCTGTGGCAGGAGTGTCAGGTGCAGGGTCTGAACCTGGGTAGTCTGACTCTAGGGCTATTATACTGAAGTCTCAAGAGTAAAGTCGAATGGTTAAGGTTTGTTAGCTACTAAGAAGCCTAGAACCTGTCAGAAATGACCCCTGAATTCCCAATGAAGCTTCTATATTGTGCTGTTCTCTAGAGTAAGAGGTCAGTTTGTCCTATGCTGGTCAAATAGAAAGGTGCTTGAACTGAAAGCATGTCACATTTTATAGATTTTTTTGGGGTGATAAGAATGCATAGGACAAGGGTTGGAGAGATGGCTCAGTGGCTAAGAGCACTGGCTGTTCTAGCAGTGGACCTGGGTCTGGTTCCCAGCACCCAGCTGGCAGTTTGCAACTGTTCATAACTCCAGTTCCAGGGGATCTGATACTCTCTTCTGGCCTCCAGGGCATTGCATTTAGATACATTCAGACA
Organism: Rhizomys pruinosus; assembly: GCA_009823505.1. Lineage (NCBI taxonomy): Eukaryota > Metazoa > Chordata > Mammalia > Rodentia > Spalacidae > Rhizomys > Rhizomys pruinosus. The sequence goes on from VZQC01008130.1 coordinate 585,200, forward strand.
AGGCACTCATACACATAAATAAAAATAAACACATTTTAAAAAGCTTATAAAGAATGTATAGGACAAATCTAATTGTTAAGAATGCCACCTGGATTGGTAACTTCATGACTAAAGTCAGAGCCTGATTGTGTTTCTGTCAATGGGGAGCCTCCACTCTGCAGGTCCCACTTTTTCTTCTTTTCTTCTGCCAACTCTGAGACAATGTATTGTCAACCTCCCAATACTGTTTTTTATTTATCCTGTTCTATCATATAACCACAAAATAGAGCTACTGACATCATCTGCCTTAAGGGCTTATTGTAAGGATGAGATATCAGTTCAGCCAATGTGTTCCACACATTCTTTGGCAAAGTACAAAAAGCTCTTTATAAAGTGAGCTTAATCCATCCTTCCACATCTCTGTCCCAGTCCCTGATCCAAATAGTCCAATTCTTTGCTTTTGCTAAGAAGCTTAGTATGGTATTTGAAAAGCTGCAAGTATACACTGAAGCTTATTAATAGTATTAGCTGTAGAATTATGTCCAGCTGTACCATGATGCATTTGGCTGCAAGTAACAGAAGACCAGATTCAAATGACTGAAACAAGCACAGGATTGATTTTCCAATATGAAAAGAGGTCCCAAGACAGAGCTTCCTGATGCAGTTAGTGAAACCAGTGCAGGAATGATAGCATCAAGGGATGTTATCTTTGATGTTTCCATTTTCCTTTTTAGCTTGTTCTTCTCATAAGTTGCAAGATGGCAGCCACAAGTCAGTCCACATTGCAGAAGGAGATTCATTTCTTCTCTTGTGCATTCTCACTGAGGAAAATCTTCCTTAAACACTTTCATTGTGTCTGTTGTGGTGATGCCCATAGTACCAGCACTCGAGATGCTTAGGCAGGCAGATTCATGAGTTCAAGGTCAGCCAGGGATGCACTGTAATGCCCTGTCTCAAGAACAAAATCTGTCCCCTTCCTTGAGATTTCGAGGTCTTCATAGAAGATGCGTCAACATACTGCATCAACTCATTACTAGAAATGTAGAAAATGAGCATCAGGGTTTCATAACACAACCCCAATGACTTAGCTCTGCTCCCAGAGGCAATTGGCAAACGATATCTCCAGAGCTGTTATTAATCTGTTAAATAAGCATAATATTGACTATTTCTCAATGTTACAATGAGGAGAAGTAAGATAATGTAAAATATAAGACACCCTACCAGGGAACGAGTCTTCACTCCTTACTCAGCCTCAGTCATCACAGGGTAGACAATGGTGCTGGCTATTCAAGTCAAACTGAAGAACCTATCTGTGCTGGATAACTTCAGTGTCAACTTGACACACTTGGGTTGAGGGAGCCTCAATTGGGAAGCTGCCTCCACTGGAGTGGCCAGTGGCCATGTCTGTGGGGTATTTTCTTGATTGTTGAGTGATGTGGGAGGGCCCAGCTCATTGTGGCCAGTACTGCCCCTGAGCAGGTGTTTCTGTACTTTATAAGAAAGCAGGCTGAGCATGGGCCAGGAGACCAAGCCAGTAAGCAGCTTTCTCCATGGCCTGTGATTCAACTCCTGCTTCCAGGTTCCTGCCCTGAGTTCCTGCCTTAGGCTCTCTAAATGATGAACTGTGACCCGGGAGATGTGAGTCAAATAAACCCTTTCCTCCCCAACTTGGTCTTGGTCAGAGTGTTTTGTTGCAGCAATTGAGAGGAAACTAGAACACTATCCCATCATGTATTGGCTGTGAGTCCTCATGGCTGATTTTGTAATGATAGTGATAACTCTGATGACACTCATTTCTACCTTTTATTGTTTAGTTGCAGTGAGACAGGTGTTACAAGGGGTATATCACATGCATCACCCAATTTTTGTTTCTTTTAGTTTTTTCATTTTTTTGTTGGTATTTTTGAGGCAGGGTCTCCCTTTTAGTCCCAGCTGTCCTGGAGCTCACTCTGTAGACCAGGCTGGCCTTGAACTCACAGAGATCCGCCTACCTCTACCTCCCGAGTGCTGGGATTAAAGCAGTTTCATGCTAACTTGTATTGCCCAGACAATGATTCCATTTCAAAGATGGAAGATTTAAGTGACGTAGCAAGATCAAGTAACTAGTCAGAGGTGGACCCAAGACTTAAAGCCTGATTTATCTATATTAAAACACCAACAGCTTAATGGCTACATGAGAGAGCCTCTATTTCCTTTTAAGCATCTTGGTTTCTTCATCTGTGTGTGGAAACAAAAGTACCTTTTCTTGAGTTACAGGGTTTGGAGGAGAATCAAGTAATATTAAGTGTGAGAACAGCCAGGGAAGACTCTGAATCATCAGACATCATTCTTATTTATTTGGGCAATAAGACTAGCCCAGCACACTCAGGTCATAGCCAATGATGGGCTGGTCCTCACCCTTCATCCCTTCCCTGAAGAAGTCTGAGTCTTTACTGCTGCTTCCCTTCTCCACTGCCCAGCTCTGATGAATTCACACCTCTCTTTCATGTGTTTTGGGGCTCTAGTTCTTCCTCCAAGGCAACAACTAGATCATTTGATAAACTGAGGCCAAGAGGCTACTGGGAGGGTGGTATAGGAGGCTCTTGGAACACTATCCACTCCCCCCTCTCTTGTGTTCCAGTATTCCTCTTTTTTTGGTATTTTTGAGATAGGGTCTCCCTTTAGTCCCAGCTGGCCTGGAGCTCTCTATGTAGACCAGGCTGACGTGTGCGTCATCACGTCTGGCCCTCAGTATTCCTCTTTTAACCCTTCACGGTGTCCACTGTGATGTCAGCTTCTGGAAACATGCCTGTCTCTTCTTCTTCTACTTCAGCGCTGCTAGACTAGGAGTGATTTTGCTCCCCAGGAGACACTGGGAATCATCTGGAGGTATTTATAGTTATAACTGGCACCTAGGAGGAAAGGGGGCCAACCATGCCACTGAACATTCTATAGTGCGCAAGTCAGCAATGTGCCAGAGAATCACCTGGCCCATGTCAGCGGTGCGAATGCTGAGGACCGCCACTGTCCAGTTCCTTAAAGATTCTGTGCTGTGAAGAGTGAATCAATGAGAGGACAGTAATTAAGCTTTGTCTTGGTTTCATGCTTTAAAAACAGCTTCATGGCCATACTCTGGTCCTGTGCAGGGGTCAGGAGCAGCCCACCACTGCTCCAGGCAGGCACCGGGGCACTGGCTAAATCAGGAATACACCCCCCACCCCCACCCCCACCCATCCCCCAACAACTGGAATTGAGGAAAGAGTATCCAGTGGATTAAGAGAACATTCAGAACAGGAAAGGAAGAGACTTCCAATATCCAATATATAAACAAAAGTGAAAGCCTGAAACCTAGACAAGTCAACACTCCATAAACAAGGAGGAGGGAAGGAAAAAAAAAGCATTGGAAGGAGGCAAGCAAAATAAAACAAGCTTTCAGCCTTCAACAAACTGAAAAGGCATTTGGGATTTGAATCACAAAAGGGAAACCCACATGCCAGGGAGACGACTAAGAGATGACATGGGAAAGGTGCAGGATAATTCCGCACCAAGCTCTACCAACCCGGTAGGAGACAGCCACAATCGGATCCCTCTGGAGGTGACCCCAGAAACAGACCTTAGCATAAAGAAGAATTCAGAGAAGTAAAGAGAGAGAATGAAAAACTCAAAAAGGACCTAGAGGGATACAATGTCAAACTAAAGGAAGAATTCAGAGAAGTAAAGAGAGAGAATGAAAAACTCGAAAAGGACCTAGAGGGATACAATAACAAACTAAAGGAAGAGATTGACAAACTCTAGAAAGAACGAGAGAGAGAAAAAAACAAACACCTTAAGGAAGTAGAAACACTGAAAAAGGAAGCCAGCCAACGAAGTAAGGAGCACCAAGAAGAGACTGAGAAACTCATAAAGGGAATGGATATATTAAAGAAGTCACAGGATGAAATGAAAAAGGAAATAGAACACTTATCCAACCAGGAAGAAAGGAAAGGAAAAAGCCTCAGAAATAGAATTGAGGAAGCAGAACAAAGAATATCAGATCTGGAAGATAACACAGAGCAACTAAACAACTCAAATAAAGATTATGAAAAATTTAAAAATACACAAAACTGGAACAACCAGGAAATATGGGACACTATGAAAAGATCAAACCTCCGCATCATAGGAATAGAGGAAGGAGAAGAATCTGACAGCTTGTCAGGCCATACCTTTCGATCCTACTAATGAAGCACATCAATTAGATATTTAGGTATTTAAACAAGTATAATATATAGCTTGTTGATCCTACTAATGAAAGCAACAAGGATTAGATATATAGGTATTTAAACCATAACTAATTGTTATGGGAGGTTAAACTTTGGTATAGACCACAGATGTTTTGGATGGTATGTTAATCCAGAATTAACATTTTCTTCTGTTAAGTATGACAGGGTCTTCTGTGGTTTGTAACACTCCTAACCGAATTAGAGGATGTAAAGCTTGGTGGCATCAGCCATGGGTTATTCCTCCAAGGAGAGTAATAGTCCTATTAGATTTTGGGGATATACAGACATATGGC
>VZQC01008130.1:594548-689150 GCA_009823505.1 Rhizomys pruinosus
CGGAATTTGGTGCATATATATTCATATTGTGAAATCTTTCCATCGTCGATTGTTCCTTTGATGAAGATATAATGGCCCTCTTTGTCTCTTTTGATTTCTTTTGCTTTGAAAGTCTTATTTTCTTATTTTTGTCTGATATTCGGATAGCGGCACCCTGGTTTTCTTTTTGCGACCATTTGCTTGATGGGAAATGTTGGCTGCAAGCCCGCCACCTGAAGGGGGGGGCCGGTCGGGAAAGTGAGAGGGTGGTGTCGGTGGAGACTAGCATCAGAGAGCGAGAGGGATGGGGGGCCTAAGCCAGGCGTCCCAAGGCGATGCCGGGGGGATGGGGGCGTGCATAGGGCGTGGGCACATAGATGGGCGAAGGTCAACAAGGGCCAACAGCCCAGGACCGAGGGAAGATTTTGGAGGTCAGGGCCCTATTAGGAGGGAAGATGATAATTGAAAGATGGATGTGTGGCCTTTCAACTTATTATCCAATTGGACTTTAGTCGTCTGATTCTACTCGTAGTAGATTTTTGATTAGTTTCTTTTCCTAGGTGCTTGAGGATAGTTGTTCCTGGCTCTCTGCCTCCTTTGATTGCTTCAAGCATTTTCTGGAGAGTTGAGTTTTCCGGCATGTATTCTATCCCTTCCCTCGCTTGTAGTGTCTTTCCGCCGAGCTTCTATCTCTCTCTCAACTGTAATTGACATTTTTGCTGGGTAAAGTATTCTGGGTTGGCATCCATAGTCACTTAACATGGGATTGCTTTGCCTGCATGTTCTTACTTGCTTTCATGGCTTTGTGGCGCGAGAATCAGTTGATTCTGAGTTGGTTTTCCCTTGTATGTGACTTGTTTTTCTTTTGTGGCCTTCAGAATTTTATCTTTGCTTTGGGCATCTAGCATTTTGACTATGATGTCATGGGGAGTTTCTTTCTGATCTTGTCTATTTGGAGTCCTATGTGCTTCTTGTATTTGAATGGGTTTGTCTACTTTTAGTTTGGGAAGTTTTCATCTATTATATATCTCGTTGAGTTGAAGATCTGATCAATACTTATTCTCTTGAGCCCATGAAAGAAAACAGCCAGAATTGACTAGAGACCAAGACAACAGCTCCAGAGAAAGTAGACTGTTTTGCTTCTCATCCACCTGTGCCCCTTTTCTAAGCCTCGGGAACAATCTGCGGAAGAGGGGGCATGGTAGAATGTAAGGGCTGCGATTGGGGTTAATGGTGAAACTACAACAATATAGACTGGACACTCATTTGATCAACTTGATTGAACATTCAAGCCCCCCCTGCTGGATGGTGGGACCCATGAGCTGTGTGGGTTTGGGCACAACTGCTTGCAAATTGGTTTTACATGAAGGATGCTTGTACTCACAAATTATCACTTATTGTTAAGAAAAAATGAAAACAAAACAAAACAAAAAAACAGAAAAAGATGCAGAAAAGTTATGGCATGATCTGGGATGGGTAGGGGTGGGGTGGGAGGAAGGGAAGGGGATATATGTCTGAACTGAATTGGAAAATGATGTATGAAATACACAAAGCATCAATAAAAAAAGTATACAGACCAAAAAAATAAAAATAAAAATAAAAACAGCTTCATGGCCACACTTTTTTGTTTGCTCCACATTGAGACTCTCCTTTGCTGACAGATCTCACCCCTTAGGCTCGGAGTGGATGGATGGCACCCCATTTCTGTTTTATTCTTTCAGAGATTGGTCAAAGGAGAGGATAGAAGGAAAGCCCAATGTATGATCAATCGTAAACTTTCCAGATTTTTTTTTTCAAATCGAAGTAGTGAAGAAAATACTTTTTCTTCTTTGGACCTGCGGCTACTAGGCTGGGAACTAGGAGAACATGAATTAGAAGAAGCCCAGCTCTGAGAGCACGCACGAGATGGTGTGCGGACGTAAGAGAAAAGCCAGACAACCTGAGGAAATTGGTAATACTGGTTCTAGCCATTTCCTGCTAGCAGCTCTGCCCAGTTCAGCCCCATGTTCCTTGTCTTCCTCTTTCGGGACTCCCCTGACCTGGATGTTAGACCATTCATTGTCCCACAGGCTCCTGAGACTGCTCCATTTTCTTTTCTTGTCTGTCTGTTTTCCATCTTGTGGCATCATTTCTATTGTTCTTCCATCTGGTTCACTGATCCCTACAACTTTCTCATTGAGTCTGTTTGCTAAATTTTAAATGATTGCTTACTGGATTTTTAGGATTTATGAATTTCACTTGGCTATTCTTCATATCTTTGGGGTTTTGCATAGCTATTTATTTGCTAAGGTTTTCTATAATTTTTTTTTTAATTTGGTCAGCGTCATTCCCTTGGAAGCATTTTTATGGCTGCTCCTCACGATCCCTCGTCGCATCATACTGACATCTCTGGTGTCTCGGTGTTGATATCTGTTAATTGATCCTTTTTCATTCAATTTAAGATCTTCCTTGGCCCTTGGTATGAGTGACACTTTTTCTTTACCTTTAGAAATTTATTATCTTTATTTTACATGTATAAGTGTATTGCCTGCATGTATGTAAGTGCACCCGTGTCATTCAGTGCCTTCAGAGACCAGAAGAGGGAGTCATATCCCCTGGAACTGGAGTCATGGATGGTTGTTAGCTTCCAAGTGTTCTTAACTGCTGACCCATATCTCCAGCCCAAGTGACTCTTTTTCATTGAACCCTAGACACTTGTATTATGAGACTCATAAGAGACTAGATTTATGTATTCCTTCTATTTTATTATTATTTCAAAAATAAGCCACTTCTCTGGCAGGCAAAGTTGAGGTGGCACCACTTGTAACTACCAGGCAGAGGAGGAAGTTATGTCTCTATTTTACACATAGTGTCTAGGACTTGCAGTTTTACTTAGCAGGAGGCCTAGATAAAGGTTCATCTGCTTCACTTTCCTGGAAGCCTGTTTCTTTCATTCATGAAGCATCTACTAAATGGCAGAAATGTACTGCAAACTGCATACACGTTGTAATCAGATTTAGCCATAATCCTGACTCTTCTACTTGAAGTCTGTTCTGAGAACTAAAGGCAATATATGACCTTAACATAAGGAACGACCGCCACGGGGTAAGTGGAAAGTCAAGGAACGTAAAGGGAAAGTGACCGGAACGGTCTAAGGAAAGGACATGACCGTGCCCTGCAAGTACCTTCCATCAATTACCTTCCTGCCCTTAACTTCCCTTCACCTTAAGTAATTCCCTTCACTTCCCCTTCTTCTTTCTTTCTTTCTTTCTTTCTTTCTTTCTTTCTTTCTTTCTTTCTTTCTTTCTTTCTTTCTTTCTTTTTAGTATTTTTGAGATAGGGTCTCCCTTTAGTCCCAGCTGGCCTGGAGCTCGCTCTGTAGACCAGGCTGGCCTTGAACTCACAGAGATATGCCTGCCTTTGCCTCCCAAGTGCTAGGATTAAAGGCACGCCAGCCATGACATTTCTTTAAATACCATCACTTAGGTTCTCACACTCAACCTTCACCTAAAATTTGTGAGGTTTATCAATGTGTTACACATGGGGGGCATACTTGGAGAGGCCAAGTAAAAATGTAAGATTATGTGGTTCTAAACTTTCTACCACATCATGGAGGAAATGTAGCTAGATACACAGGAAGAAGACTGTGGGGAAGAAGTTTGGCCAAAGGTAGCATGAAAAGTTAAAGGTGCAGGCAGCATGGTGGGCTAGAAATAACCGTGAGTTTTGTTCTAGTTCAGTCTCTGTTGCTGTGATCAGTACCATGAGCAACAGCAACTAGGGAAGGAAAGGGTTTATTTTCTCTTCACTGCTGGGTCACCGTCCATCATCGAGCAAAGTCAGGACAGGAAATCAAACAAGAACTGAAGCAGAAACCATGAAGATGTGCTCCTTATTGACTTGCTTTCAGATCATGCTCAGCTAGTTTTCTTGGACAGCAGGACACCTATCACCAGCCCCCCACAGTGGGCAGGGTCCTCCTATGTCAATCATCAGTCAAGACAATCTTCACAGATATGGCTACAGGCTCATCTGTTCAAGGATGTTCTTTAATTGAAGTTCCCTCTTCTCAAGTGACACTGGATCATGTTGATGATGAAACTAACCAGGAAAGGATGGTACCACCAGACCTTGGATCTGGTCCCAGCTGAGTTGCCAGGTTCCTTGTGAGATCTTGGACAAGTCATCTAACTTTTTCAGGATTTACATTCTGGCAAATTAAGCACAGGATCAGATGCCATCTGAAGCACTTTTCACTGATATATATATATATAATTTTTTGGTCTTTTCGAGATAGGGTCTCCCTGTAGTCCCAGCTGTCCTGGAACTCACTCTATAGACCAGGCTGGCCTTGAACTCACAAAGATCCACCTGCCTCTGCCTTCCAAGTGCTAGGATTAAAGGCGTGCACCACCACACCTGGCTTCACTGGTATATTTTTATGAGGAACCTAAGAGACAATAATGTCCAAGGACATTCTAGATATATACAGGAAATTGATGACCTACTGTAACTCAAAAAGTAAGAAACATAGAATAGCCACAATAATGTGAGTTTGGGAAAACACTTCAGAGGCACCCTGGTCAAAGGGAGAATGAGGGCTGTTATCTACTAGTCACTTCAGATTCCTTTAGGTCATAGGGATTCAGAATGACTCTTCTCTTAGACAGATGCCTTGATATGAGAAGGGAACTAGGCTTTCCCTTTTCTGCCTTGGTGTCCCAGGCTGACTTTATATCCTACTACATTGTCTCCTCTCAGTTTATTAAGAATGTTGCTCCTGAGGACTGGGGAGGGAGATGGTTCAGTCTGTGAAGAGTTTGCCATGCAAGTATCAGGACTCGAGTAAAAATCCAGATATGGTTGCACATGCCTATAATCCTGGCGCTGGGGAAGTAGAGACAGGAAGATCTCTGTGTTTTCCTGGCCAGCCAGTCTAACCATAATGGTGAGGCCCAGGTTCAGAAAGAGAGAGAGAGAGAGAGAGAGAGAGAGAGAGAGAGAGAGAGAGAGAGAGGAGAGAGACACCCTTTCTCAAAAAAAAATAAGGTAGAGAAATGATTGAAGAAAACGTTGGATGTTGATGTCAGCTCTTGTTCTTCACACCCATTCGCACATATGCATTTATGGAAATGTACACACACTCAAATGTGTACACACACATGAACATGTATACATAGACGTATATGTACACACAGACACAAATACAAAGAGAAAGTGCCATCAAATACACTGTGAGATCCTCCAAAGCGAGACATGGCTTTATTATATCAATGACAACTCAAGGTTTTCCAGCACTCGCAAAGGGCTTCTTAATCTTGTCTTCTCTTACAGAACACTATGGCTCATGTATGTTATCCTTGTATTGTATATAAGAAAACTGGGGCTCAAAGAGACCCAGGGATTTATCCAAGGATGTTCAGCTGCTATGTGGCAGAGTCCAGATGTTAACTTTGTTCTTCACACCTGCTGACTTTCCTTCAGGACCATCATTTTACTTTTTCTCCCACATATTACTTATCTTTGTAACTCCAAACCTTAATATGGTGTTGGGAATAAAGTAAACGCTCAATTTGTTAAATGGATGTAGATAAGGAAAGAGTGGAGGAAGGGAAAAAATATGATAGAAGTGTGTACTGGTGAAAAGATGGACAAAAGAAAGGATGCAAGATGGGTAGACTGTACAGCTGGATAGATGGATGCATGAGAGACAGTCCTGAAATATGCAAAGGGGCATGAGGTGTTGGGGATCGTAGGCCACACAGTCTCTAGAAGATTTGGCTACTTATGCAGTTTGAGAGTAGTAGAGCCTTTGAGCCTTGTCTGTCTAACTCAGAAGCCCATGCTCTTAGTTCCTCTGGTTTAATTCTGGAGATTGTCCCCAGGTCTTAGGAGACTTCACTAGAGGTGAAGTTTCCACTGCATAAATCATAAAGTATGGAATTCTTGTACTTAAATCTTAAAGTATGGAATTCTTATACTTAGAAGGATTTATGTCATAGGTTTGAAATCAACAGACCAAGTGCAATTCATAGTGGAGGGAGCTAAAGGGTATTAAGTAAGCAAAATATGACAAAAAGAATCTTGACATTTATAGCAAAATGACCTTAGGCAGATTATTCCAACTCATTGAACTTCTGTTTCAAAAGTAAGGGCATTCATATACCCATTTTAAAGGGTTATTTCAAGAATTAGGTGAAACAATATATGTATAATAGGCAAATTATTAGGGCCTTCTATGAATTCTCAGTAATTGGTAGCTGATTATTAATTATTATTGTCTTTGGATTTGGCAGTGTGCTTGCATCCCGATTTTTAAGAATTTTATATAATTTGGTATGATCATGTGTGATGCATGTGTGTCTAGGGATGGGATGGGGTTGCACATGTGTCAGGGTATATATGTGAAGTTGAGAGACAACTTTGTGAAGTCAGTTCTCTACTTCCATTTTGCACCATTTCTGGGGATCAAACTTAGGTCATCAGCTAGGGAACGGCTAACTAGCTGTGTAGCTGTGGGTAGGTCCTTAACGTTTTCATTTTTATCCCTTTTATTTTATTCACCACACACGTACTGTTCTAATTGTCAGGCCCTGAGCTAGCTGGTAGGGCCATGGATATGCCGTAGTCCTTGCAAGTGGAGCTCATGATAAAATAAAGGAGAGAAAAAAAAACCCAACCCTAGCCCCTGGGTGATGAAGTGCTAAGTGGTGTAAAAAAACATAGCTACACTCTAAAGTCAGTCAGACAGGAGTCCCATCTCTGGCTCCACAAGCTTATAGACCTAAGTACATCACTTAATGTTTTTTTTTTTGGTAGAATCCCATCTTCCTTCGCAAAATGGATTGATAACAAAAGTTGCACATATCAAGCCTTTAGCATGCTGCCTGGCACTCAAAAAGGTGTGAGAAATATTTGCATCTGTGTAGTGGGGATATTAATGGATTTCTATATTTTATTTTAAAAATTATTATTTGTGTGTATGTGTGTGTTCGTGTGTGTGTGTGTGTGTGTGTGTGTGCCATGGCATGTATGTTGATTCCAGAGGGCACCTTTGTGGAGTTGCTTTTTTCCTTCCATCGTTAGATGAATTTTAGGGATCACACTCAGGTTGTCAGGCCTGCATGGCAGGTACCTTTACCCACAGTGCCATCTTGCCAGTTCCTTTTCTGGTCTTATATTACATGCATGATAATTAGATGAAGTGATAAAATGAATGTGTTTTAAAGATGTAAAATAAAATATTCACTCTAACTTTCTGCTCAGGAAGGCATGGCAAGCAAACTGCTTAGCACTCACTGTTTTGCATAAGTTGATTATGGAACAAACTTTGGTGATACATTGTAATGAAAAGGAAGAGTCTTGTCCTCTTGTCCAAGGAAACTCTGTTTCCAGAACATTCTGTATCCAGGAGAGAAGGGAACAGAAGCTGGGATTGAGAGAGAAGGTTTCCAATGATGTCAGAGTGCAACGTCAGATAGTTGCATGAAATTTATTGTCTAGGATGCTGCTTGAAACATGAAACATGCCTGTCTCCCCTTGCTGTTCTGGGCCTAGGTGTTAGACATGAGTGGGAAGGAGATTAGAGAAATATAAAGCTGACTCGGGGAAGTTTGGAGGGGGGCTGCTCTGCTTGCAGCTTACAGGGCTTATTTCTGTCAATCAATTAATTAATTCAACATGCTTTGCAAGCATCCATCAGGTGCACTGTGCTTGGTACTATGGATAAAGGTACAGCAGAGACATCATTTCCATCTTCTGAGAGCTTCGTAGGAGTCTCAAGTTCAAATACCCATGCTAGGGTAGTATTATCCATTATAATAAACAGTGTCCAGCATTTTGGTAGCTTTCACTCAGAAAGAAGTCTTTACTCATTACTGAGCAATCCAACGTGATGGTCCTGCACCACAGGAGGCTAGGGAGGAGGTCTCTACTCTATGCAGTCACTCGGGAATCCGGGCTGATGATGGTTTTCTCCTGTTGCTCTGTGTCTGGGTCATCAGTATTCAGATGACACATGAGAAAAGAGAAAGATCTGGAATGGAAAATTTTCATGGGCCAGGACCGGAAACGGCCTTTATTACTCCTCAAGAGTTCATTGGCTAAATCTTCGTCATGTGGCCATGACAAACTACAGGGCCAGTTGGGAAGATGAACAAGTGCTTTAGGTATGAATGTTTGTTAACTCTGGTTTGTGCTGCTATAGGATAGCTCACTGTATTAACCAGCCTTTCAGTACTATAACAAAATGTCAGAGATAACCAGCCTATTCATAAGTTGAGGAAAAGCTGATTTTGGCTCATATATTTTGATTTCAGCCTGTGATCTATTATTCTTGTTGCTACTGGATCTGCGTCGAAGCAGAACATCATGGTAGGAGTTTGTGATAGAAAGCAAAACACTCTCCTCATGGGCAGGAAGCAAAAGAGAGTGTAAGAAAGGACTGGGTTGCACAGCCACCTTCAAGGGTATGCCCTTCATGACTCAAAGACTTTCTACTAGACCCCAAATGCTCCTTCCCATTCCAGTGGCATCACGCAGAAGACCAAGCCTTTAACTAAACATGGGACGTTAAAAAACCAAACCAGAGCAACTACAGACTGAGTAGTTTATAGGGAAGTTTTTCACAGCTCTGGAGGCTGGGAAGTTTAATATGGAAGTGCTGGTCTTTGGTGAGGGACATCTGAATGCACCAGTCCATGATGGAAGACAGAAGGGCAAGAGAAGGTGGGGGAGGAAGAGAACATGGGTGTGAAGGAGCAAGAAGGAAAAGTGACAAAACGCATCCTTTTATCAGCAACCCACTTCCAGGTAACTAACCAACTTTCTCCATAGCAACACTCATGCATCCAAGATGGCAAAGCCCTCACATGACCCAGTCCGCTCTGGAGTGTCCCACCTTCCATCCCTGTCGTATGGAGGATTCAGTTTTATTTTTTTGATACATTTTTAAAATTTATATTTGTGTATTTCATACCTAGCATTTCAACCGGTCTTAATTGCCTTTATACCGCCTTATCCACTGGCTCCTCCCACAACCCTTCCTCTGAAATTCATACATTGTCATTTGTGTTAAAGCCTATTATGCCAAACTGGTGTCCCTGACCATTCCTCAGTGCAAGTTCATCCACTGAGCTCTAGTCAGCCTATCCAGAGTCCCTTGCTTTAAGAAAGCCAGTTTTCCCCCTCCCAACAGTAATCAGCTGCCAATATTTCTTCAGTTAAGATATGGCAGATCTCTCTGAGTTCAAGACTAGCCTGGTCTACATAGCGAGCTCCAGGCCAGCTGGGACTAAAGGGAGACCCTGACTCAAAAAGACCAAAAAAAAAAAAAAAAGAGATTGGGTTCTGTTGCTCATTTCTGCAGTTCCATGCTGGGATTTTGTCTGGTTGAGCTTGCACGGGTCTTGTGCATGCTGACACCAATGCTAGATGTTCATATGAGCAGGGTCCTTGGAGCTTGTAGGATCTTATTTCCTATGGTCTTGCATCAGCTCCCTGGCTCTTACAATCTTTCCACTCCCTCTTCTGCAATGTTTCCTGAGCCCTGGGTGAGTGAAGCTGAGTGTAGGAGACCTGTCCATGGACCCACACCCTGAGGACTCCTAATCTTCACAGTTTGCTCATTCATGACCTTTTGAGTTCCTGGTCCCCGATAGCACAAGGGAGCTTCCTTAATGAGAGTTAAGAGGTTAATTAGTGTCCTTTTCACCCCTTGTTCTATGTTGGGTGAGCCTTAGGTACAGAGGTTGCATTGTAGATGTGTTTTTTTTTTTCGTGTTTTTTTTTTTTTTTTTTTTTTTTTTTTTTTTTTTTTTTTTTTTTTTTTTTTTTAATTTTTTAAATATTTAATATATATATATAACATATATATATATATATATATTTAAAAAAAATATATATATATTTTGGTCTTTTCAAGACAGGGTCTCCCTGTAGCCCCAGCTGTCCTAGAACTCTCTCCGTAGACCAGGCTGGCCTTGAACTCACAGAGATAGGCCTGCCTCTGCCTCCCAAGTGTTAGGATTAAAGGTGTGTGCCACCATGCCCGGCGAGGATTCAGTTTTTAATATACAGACTTGGTGAGGGCATCCACACCACATGATGGGGCCAGTCAGGATCATGATGGTTAGAACACTTGTGCCTCTCGTCAAGGGATGGTTGCCACATGGGAGGCATTGCCAACTGCTTTGCTTTTTCAGGGGAAACTAAAACTATAGATTTTAAAGTGCAATTTCCAGTTCTTAAAAATTGGCAAGTAATTAAAAAATTAAAATGTAGGTAGTATAGACTGCCAGTCAAACTTAGCAAGCTGCAAGCCAAATGTGGCTTGCAGTGCCAGCTTTTGGTCTCTGGGTTATGATACAGCTGAAAAGATGCACACAAATAGCTACAGTTCAGTGTGATCAGAGCTGGCACACTGCACTTTGTCACCTACTAGCTACCTGTTTGTCGCACAGCAGCTTCTATACACTTGGTGAGAGACAAAGGTGCAACTATGACAGACACAGTCTCTACCTTCAAGAAGGTTATAGTTTATTGGGGGAAGGCAGACACAGAAACAATAAACACAAAAGGAAAGAACAGGTGCGATAGATGTGTATGATAAAGGAACAAAACCTTGCCAGGTGACTACAGGAAGGCTTTCTCAACCCAAAAGAGAGAGAAGGAGAAGGAGGAAGAGGAGGAAGAGGAGGAGGAGGGAGAGGAGGAGGGAGAGGAGGAGGAGTTATCTGGGGGAGGGGTGTGCTGAGTGCCACTATGTTGTATGGGAGTGAGTTCATGTACAAAGGCCCTGGGGTGAAAAAGAAGTCTCTGCATTTGCAAACTCAAGAAACTCCAATGGGAATAGAAGTAAAGAAGTATAGCGTATCCATGAGGACATCTACAGAGTTTGGGGGAACAAAGGGAGACCCATATACTTTGTGCTCAAATGTTTATAGTTGTTCATTAGATTTAAAAAAGAAAAATGCAAGTTAGAACTAGTGACCATTGGAATGCGATGGTTTGAATGTGTATCCCCTGAGAGTGATGTCCAAGTATTTGGACACTCCCAGTTTGTAGAGCTGTTTAGAGAAAGTCAGGAGGTGTGGCCATGCTGAATGCAGGATGTCACTGGAAGTAGGCTTTGAGAATTCTTCAGCCATGCCAGATTTCCAGGTTCTCTCTGTTTCCTGTGCTTCCATAAAGATGTGGACACTCAACTTTATTCTCTGGCCATCTACGCTCCCATGCCTCCCTTCCACGATGGACTTTTACCCCTCTGGAACTGTAAGCAAATAAACACTGCTTTCTACAATAAACAGAAAACATTATATTTTATCACTGCAACAGAAAAGAAACTGATACACCACTGAATTAAAAAACTGCATGATGGAAATAAAACGGAATTCATGTCAGCGTTAAGAAACCTATTAAATTGAATTTCAGCATTCACAGTTCAGCCATTTGTTAATGTAAAGAACAGAAATCATAGTTCATGGTTGTCATGCCTGGAGTCTTCACAAGTTTAATCTTCAGAGCAGTATAAATCATTTCATACTGCAAAATGCTTTTCAGCTGCCGTGTCCAACCACGGCAAGTACTGTGCTAATTCGAGTTCCATCAGATCCGTGAAAGGAAGCAAGGAAATGGCTGTTTGGCACCAACAGAAAACGATGCTTCATTTTTCAAGAATATATTGCATTCATATTGCCTGACAGGGAGGATGTGACAAGTTAATTAATTTGTATTTTTCCTAACCTCAGTGTTTTTATTTATTTTTTTATTTTACATTATTCCAAAATATGCATAAATACATTCCACACATAAGTCAAAATTACAAATTCTATAAATAAACTATAGGTTGATTCCTAAACACACTTAGAGATTCACATTTTAACAGTAAATTTGCATGCAGGTATAAAGATGTGTAACTTTACATTCTCTCTCTCTTTTTTTTTAAGAATATGACTACCTGTCTTCCATCCATATATGGTAATTACAATGTGTGAATATAAGTGGTAGGGCAACTCTAGAGCCCATTTAGAGGTTCACATCGGAATAGCACAGTTGTTTCAGATACAATGAAATGTAATAATAAAGTTGCTCAGTTTGCCTGCCAACTGGGGATTTGGTGTTAGCATCCACAAATGAGGGAAACCATTCACACTTTTTTCTGGGACTGTGTTACTTCATTTAGTATAATTGCTTTGAGTTCCATCCATTTATCAGCAAAGCTCATGATGTCATCTTTCTTTACTGCTGCATAGAACTCCATTGTGTAGATGTACCACATTTTTGTCATCCAGTCATCTGCTGAGGGGCACTTGGGTTGGTTCCAGCTCTTTGCTATTGTAAAGAGAGCTGCAATAAATATAGCTGTGCATGTATCTTTGAGGTAGGATGAGTCTTGTGGGTATATACCCAGGAGTGGTATGGTTGGGTCAGGTGGTAGGCTCATTTTGAGTTTTTAAGGGTTTTCCACACTGCTTTCCACAGTGGTTGTACAAGTTTACATTCCCACCAGCAGTGGATGAGTGTTCCCCTTTCCCCACAACCTCTCCAGCATTTGGTGTCTTTTGTTTTCTTGATCTTGGCTAGTCTTATTGGAGTGAGATGATATCTTAGTGTGGTTTTAATTTGTATTTCCTTAATGATTAATGATGATGAACACTTTTTAAGATGTTTATCAGCCATCTTTACTTCCCTACTTGTGAGGTCTCTGTTCAGCTCTTCACTCCATCTTTTGAGTAGGTCGTTTGTTTTCTCACTTCTTTGTTTTTTAAGTAGCTTATATATTTTGGATGTTAATGCTTTGTCAGATGTATCAGTGGTGAAGGTTTCCTCCCACTCTGTGGGTTTTCTCTTCACTTCCTTGATTGTTTCTTATGCCGTACAAAAGCTTTTGAGTTTCATGAGGTCCCACTTGTCAGCTGTTGTCCTTATTTCCTGTGTAGCTGCTGTCTGATTTAGAAAGTCTTTTTCTACACCTATGTCTTGTAGGTTGCTGCTGAGTTTTTCTTCTATCACCTTCAGGGTTTCAGGTTTCAGGTTGAGATCTTTGATCCACTTGGAGTTTATTTTTGTACAGGGTGAGATGTAGGGGTTTGATTTTGTTCTTCTACAAATGGTAATCCAGTTTTGCCAACACCATTTGCTGAAGATGCTATCTTTCCTCCATGGAGGTTTTTTGGCCCCGTTGTCAAATACGAGGTGGCTGAAGTTAAATGAGCTCAAGTTTGGATCTTTAGTTTTGTTCCTTTGGTCAATGGTTCTGCTTTTTTTGCAGTACCAGGCTGTCCTTATGACTTTAGCCCTGTAATATAGCTTGAAGTCTGGTAATGTAATCCTCCCAATATTGCGCTTTTCACTCAGGGTTGCTTTAGCTATTCAGGGTCTTTTGTTTTTCCATATGAATTTAAGGATTTTTTTTCCTAAGTCTGTGAAAAAGCTCATGGGGATTTTGATTGGGATTGCATTGAATCTGTATATTAATTTGGGTAGAATGGACATTTTACTATAGTAAATTTTTCAATCCATGAGCATGGGAGGTCTTTCCATCTTTTGATGTCATTTTCAACTCCTTCTTCAGGATTTTAAAATTTTTGTTGTAGAGAACTGTGGTGTCTTTGGTTAGGTTTATTCCTAGGTATTTTATTTTTTTTTGAGGCTATTGTGATTGTGAAGGTCTCCTTATATTCCTTCTCCAGTTGCTTATTGTTGGTGTAAAGAAAGGCTACTGATACCTAAGTGTTTTTTTTTAAATTTTTTTATTATTATTATTATTTATCTTTGTATGTGTATGAATGTACTGTCTGCATGCAGGTCTGTGCACCCGTGTCGTGCAATGCCGCGGAGGTCAGAAGAGGGTCTCGGATTCCCCTGGAACTGGAGTTCTCCTGGAACTGGAGTTACGGATGGTTGTTAGCCGCCATGTGGGTGCTGGGGATCGAACCCAGGTCCTCTGCAAGAGCGTCGGTGCTCTTAACCGCTAGGCTATCTCTCCAGTCCCCCCTAAGTGTTTTTAATGATGAAATTTTCTCTGCCTTCCAGAGCAGTGTTGTTCCTGAGATCAGCAAGCCCTCTGCAGACAGTTCTGTATGGCATCTGAATGCACTTGCCTTTTGTTTTAAAGATACAGGGCAAAAGATGTAGAGAAATACTTGGTTATGGCTGAGGACAATAGTTGTGAAGTATATGGATCACATGGTGTCAGCATTGTGACACATCTCTAGACTTGCCTATTCTGGACTTCAATTTGTTTTTGTCCTTGTTTGGGATACAGAATGCTGTCTAAATTGTAAGGTTCAGTGTGTGCAGACTTTGTCCAGATGTACAAGTGGAACTGGATTATGGAGTATAGAGAAAAGAGGTTCAGGAGAATTTTCAAGAAGACTCAGGACTCAGAAGATAGCTTAGTAAAGTGCTTGATAAGCAAGCAGGGACTGATGCAAGATGAGTTTGGATTTCCAACTCCCATGCGAAAAGCTGGGCAGTGCATGCCTGTAAACCCAACATTGGGGAGAGGGAAACAGGAAGATCCTTGTGGCTTGCTCTCTGGTGAATAAAACTGAATCAGTGATCTCCAGGTTCAGTGAGACATCTTGTCTCAAAAAATAATGTGGAGAAATTGGCCAATGTGCGAAGAATAAGCTACTGCATGGTGATTGTTTCTGAATTGGACATCTGCATAGAACTGCTGCTTCCAAAGGCTCAGGGATCATTGTAGAAGATGGCAGAAAGATTGAAAGAGCCAGAGGTGGTGAATTACTACAGAGAAACAGGTTTCTAGACAGGTGGAAGTTACTCATATGAACTCACAGCAATGATAACAGCACGCACAAGTCCCACGTAAGCTCAAGCCAGACAAAATTCCAGCATAGATGAAGGAAAGTGGAACAGAAACCTCAACCCTACCTGAGGAACTACTGGGAACCAATTGCTACTGGGAAGGGAAGAGTCAGTTTCTTTTAAGGTTGTGACCTCTTGGTAGGTTAACCAGGCTCAAGTGGATGGATTCACATCAAAGGAAATTTGGGGACACAAATTTGACTCTATAGGCATGTATTATATATAATTGAGTACATGAAATTGGATGGGGGGTTAGTAAGAGAATGGTGCAGATAGGGAAAGGTATCTAAATATGATGAAAATATAAATGAATCATATGAAATTCTCAAAGAATCAATTAAAATATTATTTTAAAATAATATGGAGAGCAATTCAGGAGATACCTAATGCTGACCTCTGGCCTCTCATGAACACACACATGTCCACACATACCATACACACACACACACACACACACACACACTCAATAGAACCCAACTGTTCAACCTCATAAGCCATGTAAATGTGTTTTCGTTTTGCCCTAAGTACAATGAGAAATACTTGAAAGATTTTTGGCAGAATGACATGATTAGATTTGGACTTTTAAAACATCAATCTGAAGCTCTACAGAGGAGGCTTTTGAACAAGGTGATAGTTGGTGTGAACTGTTTTCAGTATTATTATCATTGTCATTGCAATACTGGGTATCAAACCCAAGGCCTTGCACACGGTAGGCAAGCATTTTACCATGGAGCTACACTCCAAGTCTATAATTTCTTATCTCCAAGATTCTTTGTTTCTGAGGATGTATCAGTCTTTTCTGGGGTTCTTGTCACAGGAAGAACTAGCTGCCAGCACTGTGGACTTCTTTGCAATTGTAGGTCATGCATAGCAAGCACCTCTCCATTTGTTTAGGGAAAGCTCTTCTTTAAGATCCATTCTCTGGGGGCTGGATAGATGGCTCACTGGTTAAGAGCCCTGGATGCTTTCACAGAGGATCTGACTTCAATTCCCAGCACCCACATAGCAGCTAACAACCTTCCATAACTCCAGATCCAGGGGATCTGATGTCCTCTTCTGACATCCATGAGCATTGCAAGACATGGTGTATCGACACACATGCAGGCAATAGACTCATAAACAAAAATGGTCCATTCTCTAACATCTTTTTTATTGAGCATTTTAAGTCAATTTTTATTAAAGCTTTGTGCATTTCATACAAAATTTCCAATCAAGTCTAATCCCATTCCCCATTCCTTGCCCCCCCACCAGAGCTCATGCATTCTGCCAAACATGTTTTTCGTCTTTATCTCAGTCTCTTAAAATTTTTTTTTTAATTTTATTTATTTCTGTATGTGTACGAATTTACTGTCTGCATGCAGGTCTGTGCACCCATGTCGTGCAATGCCGCGGAGGTCAGAAGAGGGTCTCGGACTCCCCTGGAACTGGAGTTCTCCTGGAATTGGAGTTCTCCTGGAATTGGAGTTACAGACGGCCCTCAGCCGCCATGTGGGTGCTGGGGATCAAACCCGGGTCCTCTGCAAGAGCAGTCGGAGCTCCCAACCGCTAGGCCATCTCTCCAGCCCCTCTTTTAAAATTTTTGATGCAGAAGTTTACTGTTTTGAGCAGAGAAGTTCACTGTTTCAGTCAGTTCTTTGATCCAGTCTTGTTGTTGTTCCTCCCAATCTGCATTACTCCAAAATATACATGGATGCATGCCACATATATCTTTTAGCATCTTCAGCTTATGATTTCTTTCTTTTTAAAAAAAATTAGGCTGAAAGATGTCATGTTTGAAGTCTCCTCCTTGGCAAGCCCAAACAACCATTAGTCCTGCCCTTGTGTTCCGCACTGGGGTTTTTCCCTTCCTGTGGTCACCAAATGAGGTCCAGTAAGCACTAGATCCTGTCTTGACCTTCCTGTACTTGTTTCCTTGATACAGCCTGGGTAGTCCAACAATGGCAATCAATATTCTGAAGAGGATGAAACCCCAGTAGTAGCTCAGTCCACAAGCTGGATGTCTCAGCAGTCCCCATCTAGCACTGAAGGTTTGGAGGATTCTTGGAGAGGCATGAGTCTTCAGTCCATATTGGAAGGTTGAAAAGCTGTGTCTCATGTGTTTGAAGGATGGCAAAAGCAGTAGCAGCCACAGGGTAGCTGGACTTGCCAGTAAGACAGGCAAAACAACTGTGTTCTTTCTTAACTTTTTGTCTTTTTACTAAGATCTCAAGTTTTATACCTGAAGTACAATTTCTCAGGCCTTATTAATTATTTATTTCTGGTTATACTTTCCTTTTGGATGTTAAAGCCACACTGTTAACCAAGGTTTTTGTTTTCTCAAGGTCAGTTGAGGATCTGGTCCTCAGGTTTTTTTTTTTGGGGGGGGGAGGGAGACCCTGGCTCCTTTTGGCTTTTCAATCACCAGTTCCATCCATTCTCAGACAAAGTCAGGTCTTTCTAGACTAGGCTTCCCTTTTTGAAGCTTGAACAGACTTTCTTCTTTATAGACTGGACACTGGCTGAAGTCCCATTAGTGGATCTCCAAGACCTCCCTGCACAGGAAGACTGGTGACTCACATTTGCTGGACATTTCAAGAGATGCCCCCATGCATAGTCCCCTGGGACTTAGTTGACCTCTGAGGGCAAGGAACAAAGTTATCCCTTAAGTCCCTCAGCCAAATTGGTATGGGCCTTAAGTATGGTTGTTAAGCATCCAGAAAGGCTAAGTTATACCAGCCTGATAACTACTTTTAACTACTGTAAAATAGTTTAGAAAAAGCTTGGACAAAAGCTCAAGCAGCCTTGTATAAGAAATACTAAGAAGCGCTGGGTGTGGTGGCGCACGCCTTTAATCCTAGCACTTGGGAGGCAGAGGCAGGCGGATCTTTGTGAGTTCAAGGCCAGCCTGGTCTACAGAGTGAGTTCCAGGACAGCTGGGACTACAGGGAGACCCTGTCTCGAAAAGACCAAAAATAAAATAATAAAAAAAGAAATACTAAGAAGCCCTCTCATAAGGTAGATACTGTGGTTAGACACAATGTCATGACAAATTACTGAACATTTGTACAACTGATACAATGGTTCCCAATCAAATCCAGTGCCCTCCCCCATGTCCCAACCCCCCCATCAGAACTCATACATTACAACATCTAAGCTAAACCCTATCCAGTCAAGCTCCCCAAACCAGACGTCCTGTGCAAATAGATCTGCTGGAGCTAGTCCGAACATCTAGGAATCCTAGGTAAGGCATACTCTTCCTCAGCCCACAGTACTCAGTCTCTTATAGTTTTCAGTCCAAGGTCAGTCCCTTACCCATTTCTCTTACCCCACTTTGAGTCCTTGTCCCAGTTGGCATGAGTTCTGTGTCTGAGGCCTGCATTGCCACAGGGTTACATGTGAAATCTTACAGTCAATTGTAAGTCACTGCTTCTCTATGTTCATGCACCAGCCCTGGCTCTTAGAATCTTTCTGCCTCCTCTTCTGCAATGATCCCTGAGCCCTGGGTAGGTGAGGTTTAATGTAGGGGCCCCATCCAGGGATACACACCCTAGGGGCTCCCATTCTTTGGAGGTTGACTAGTTGTGGCTTTCTGGTGCATCACACTCAGTTGTGTACAGAAGCGTTACTGGTGAGAATTGAGGGGTGCACTTGTTTCTTCCTGCCCCTCATTCTGTGTATAGTTGTTCTGTGTGTAGATGCATCTCCTAGGAATGGGGACTTTTCAGATGTATATGTTCCGTGTCTGACCAGTCGTTGGAATCTTTAGAGGCCTCCATCTTTTGCAAAGGGTAACTTTTTTTGATGAGTGGCATATGATATGCTTGTCTGTAAACATAAGATTCCATAGTTAGTATATGGTAAGAAATGTTATTTGTCTAGATATATGACCGTGATAGGCCTTTCTCTGGGCTCTTTGTCCTCTCCAGCTCTGTGCATCTGGCTGAGTTTATAGTGGCGCTCATGGGTTCACTCCCATTGAGAGGTTTCCAAGTCCAGTTAGATAGCTGTTGACCATCCCCTAGATAACAGTGCCTCCATAGAGGTAGTTTGCTGGGCAGCTCATCCTGGTTGTTAGAGTTTGGTGCTGGGTTGTACCATTGATTGATTTTCTCTCATAGCAGTGTGCACATTGTCTAGCATTATGAGCACTTAACTTCAGATAGAAAAGTTGCAGGTCAGTTCCTATTCCATTAATCTAAGTCCTGCCCCTGAAGCATGTTCTGTTCTGAGCAGTAGGGTCTTATTTTCTATTTCTGGTAGATAATCAAGAGCTTTGATGATAGCCTGCCTCGTTTTGAGAGTCACTTGGATTGCTCTCGGCAACCATTCAAAGGGAGGTGTCCTCAGTCTGTATTGTGTTCCTTGCCACACAGCCACCAGGTTGCACCACCTGTGTATTAATGTTGAGACAGTGTACGTGAATTTCTCATGGGGTCTCGAGGGCATCACAGCACACTCTGGGTTTCCCAGCCTCTCAAGTTACAATCATCTCTGTTCTTTCTTTTTTCCCTTATCACCCCCCTCTCCCTTCCCAGCCCCAACACTCCCCCATCCTCCCCATCATCCCCTTCTCCTGACCTCCCCCACCTCCCATTATGCCCCCTGTCTCTCTCCCCCTTCTCCCCTCCCAACCCATCACCCCCATCCTTCCAATCTCCCTTCTAGTAACATCTGTTCCTTACTGTCCTCCTGCTTGGGGATTTTTCTTTTCCTTTACCTCCATGTATCCTTTCCAATTTTTTGGCTCTTGGTGTTATATCAGGATACATACTTGTGCTGGATAGCTTTAGTGTCAACTTGACACACCTGGGTTGAGGGAGCCTCAAGTGGGGAATTGGCTCCATTGGACTGGCCTGTGGCCACGTCTGTGGAGTATTGTCTTGATTGTTGAGTTATGTGGGAGGGCCCAGCCCACTGTGGGTGGTGCCACCCCTGGGCACATCTATGTTCATTAAGGATATGGACCTATAGTTTTCTTTCTTTCTTATATCTTTACCTGGTTTTGGTATTATCATGATGCTGGGTTCATGGAAAGAGTTTGGAAGTTCTTCCTCTGTTTCTATCAATTTGAATATTTTGAGCAGTAGTGATTGTAGATCTTCTTTGAATGTCTGGTACAATTCTGTGGTAAAGCCATCTGGGCCTGAGCTTTTTTTAGTCGGGAGGTTTTGTATTACTGTTACAATTCCCTCCTTTGTTATGGGTCTGTTTAAGCTGTTGACCTCTTCTTGGTTTAACTTTGGTGGTGTCCGTTTCTCTAAAGATTTATCCATTTCATTTAGGTTTTCAAATTTAATGGAGTATAGATTTTGAAGTATTCCCTTACAATGTTCTGGATTTTTTTGTGTGTATGTCTCTTGTGATGTTTCCCATTTAGTCTCTGATTTTGAGTCACCTACTATTATTGAATTGGGATTAATCTGTGTTTTATAGTCCTGGAGTACTGTTTTTATGAATTTGGGTGCACCAGAATTTTCATGATTGTGATATCTTCTTGGTCAATTGTTCCTTTGGTTAGAATGAAGTGACCCTGTTTATAACTTTTGGCTAGTTTTAATTTGAGCTCTATTTTGTTAGATATTAGAATCTCAACATCTGCTTGCTTTTTAGAGCCATTTGCTTGGAATATTTTTTCCATCCTTTTGCTCTAAGATAGTGTCATCCTTGAAGGTGAGATGATGAAGAGAACAAAACGATGGGTTTTCTTTCTTGATCCATTCTGTTAGTCTGTGTCTTTTTTTTTTAATTTTTTTAATTAATTTTATGTATTTCTGTATGTGTGTGAATGTACTGTCTGCATGCAAGTTTGTGCACCCGTGTCGTGCAACGCCGTGGAGGTCAGAAGAGGGTCTCGGATTCCCCTGGAACTGGAGTTCTCCTGGAATTGGAGTTTCAGACGGTTCTTAGCCGCCATGTGGGTGCTGGGGATCGAACCCGGGTCCTCTGTAAGAGCGGTCGGCGCTCTTAACCGCTTGGCCATCTCTCCAGCCCCCTAGTCTGTGTCTTTTGACAGGGGAGTTGAGGCCACTGATATTTAATGATAATATTGAAAGGTGTGCACTGAATACTGTTAATTTAATTTCTGTGGATCTATTTTGAACTTCCATTATTATAACCTCCTTTCTTTCTGTAACCTCTTGAGTATGCTCATTCATGTCTTCAGTCCTTTGTATTGTTTCTAGTATTCTCTCTAGAGCTGGTTTGGTAGACAAGAATTCTTTCAGCCTGTTCATGTCATGAAAATTCTTCTGTTGTCCTTCAACCTTGATAGTTTTGCTGGATAGAGTATTCAGGGTTGGCATCCAAGGTCGTTTAGAGCTGGAAATACTTTGGTCCAGGCTCTTCTGACTTTCATAGTTTGCATTGAGAAGTCAGCTGTGCTGACTTCTGATGCTTTTTCCTTTAGATGTAACTTGTTTTTCTCTAGCAGCCTTCAGTAACCTCTCTTTGTTCTGTATATTTAATGTTTTTATTATGATATGCCATGGGGATTTTCTGTTCTGGTCATATCTAGTTGGTGTTCTATATGCTTCTTGAATATCTATGGGTAATTCTTTCCTTATTTTGGGAAGTTTTCTTTTGTAATTGTGTTGAAGATCTCTTCAATGCCATTGCCTGAGATTCTTCCCTTCCCATAGGCCTATAATTCGTATATTTGGTCTGCTCATGTTGTCCCACATTTCCTGCATATTCCACTTGTGTCTTTTTAAATTTTACATAGTCTTTGCTTAAGGACCCCAGATCTTCAACTTTGTCATCAAGTCTTGATATTCTGTTTTCTGTTTCATTCATTCTGCTTGTGAGGCTTTCTGCTGTTGTTTCCAGTTGGCTTATTGGATTCTTTGAATTCATGCAGATTTCTTTCTGGGTTTTCCTCACTATTTCTATCTCTTTTGTGAATTCAGTTTTCCAGGTCATGAATTGTTTGTGATATCTCATTAAGCTGCATGTTTGTATTTTCCTGAGCTTGCATCTTAAGTTCTTTGAGTTGTTTGTGTTTTCTTTCAGTTCTTTGATCACATTTATAATTGCTCTTTTAAATTCTGAGTCCAGCTGTTCCTCAGAATGGTTTTTATTGTAGTGTCTTTCAGGAGAGGGGTGGGTTTTGTTGGGGACCTATTTTCTTGGTTTTCCATATTTGTGTTCTTTGTACTGCTGTTTGGGCATATGGATCTTCTTTATTGGTTATTTGACCAGAAGGTATTTCGCTTTGACTTTTGTTTAATTGAGTTGTGATATATTTTTATTGTTAACATAGCTTGGATGCTTTTTGTTCTAAGTCCTAGGTAGGCAGGACTGTCTAGCAGATCAAGAGTCAAGAAGATGGGAGTTGGGACTAAGTGAGGTGGTACTTAGCATCTATGCTAGAATGGTTGGTGATTCAGGGTAAGGGAGTTGGTTCAGGGAAGGGATTGGTGTCTGTGGGGAATCCTAGTCTGGATAAGAATGGGGTGGGAGTGGGTAAAGGGACTGAATGGGGTGGCTGGTGGTCAGGGTCTGACTTACCAAGGTCATCCCTGGAGCAGGTCTGAGAGGGAGGTCAGTGCCTGAGAGGCTGGGAGAGGGGAGTGACCACCAAGAGTGCTTAGGAGTCTTTGCTAGGGTGTTTAGCCAGTTTCGGTTCGGGAGACAGATCAGAAGTCCAAGGTGGAGAATTGGGTGTCTGCTCGTATCTCAGGCTCCCAGCATGAGGGAGGCGAGGCTGTGTGGAAAGAAAATCAGGTTTTGACTTACCAGCTTCCTAGGTGGGCAAAACTGTCTTGAAGGTCAGGTGTGCCAGGGGAGATGGGGTTTGGAATACCTGGGTGCGGAAGGCAGGGTACTGAGCTGCCTATGCTGGAATGGTTGGAGACTCAGGGTAAGGGAGTTAGTTCAGGGAAGGGATTGGTGTCTGCCGACTCGCTGACATCTTTTAAGACATAGGGGTTTGTCTTGATCCTTTCAGGTACCAGACCCATGGGCTGGGTGACTTACAACAATATGTTCCTTACAGTTCTGGAGTTGCAAGGCTGAGATCAAGTGCCAGCATTGCCCAGTTCTGCTGAGGACTCTGGTCCTTGACTTACTGTTTGTGTTCTTACTTGGCAGATACAGGGTGGGTGGGAGAGTTCTCGGGATCACTTTCTAAAGTGCCAATCCCATCCCAGAAAGACCCACTGCCTTGCAAAGCCATGATTCTTAATACATCCTTGGGGAAGAGGACTCTAGGGAGACAAAAACCTTCAATCAATAGCAGAGTTCTTCAAATTTGTTATGGACTAGGTGGCTACAGAGAACCATAATCTGATCATTAGTCAAGAGTGTTGGAAATATTAGACAATTCAGGCTTTACTTAGGATGGGGTGAGGTGTTAAGGTGGGATGATTTGCCCTCTCTTCACTTAAGTCTTCTATAGATGGCCAGTTCCATTGGAGAACTGGGATAGAAATGATGATATGAAGAAAAGAACATAGGTACAGGAGTCAGGTGTGACTTTGTTGCATCGAGGGGTGTCCAGGGCCTCTCTAGTGGGGAGAGATTGTGCCAGTGTTTGTGGTCACTCCATTCTCATAAACAAAGGGCATTTTGTTTGCAGATCATGAACGCTTGTTTCATCTTTTTCCTCTCTGAAAGTGACTGCGGGCCTTGGTGAGCAGAGCACTGAGGGAGAAGATACTGTGTGATTGAACTGGTCGACATTTTTCTTAAACACTTGGGAATTAATTCCCAAGCACATTAATTCCCAAGTGAATGACTTGGCCATAATTAATGCGGATGATGTCTTAGGTCAGTGTGCTTAACACTGCCTTTCATTCCTGTGTTACTTGCTTTTCTCAGTACAATGATAAAATATCTGAAAAAGGCCAGGAGTGGTGGGGCACACCTTTAGTCCCAGCAGAGACAGGCAGAGGCAGGTGGATCTCTGTGAGATCAAGGCCAGGCCAGCCTGGTCTACATAGCAAGCTCCAGGCCAGCTGGGGCTACAGGGAAACCCTGTTTCAAAAAGAAAAAAAAATTCCTGAAAAATAGGTTAAGGAAAGAAAGGTTAATTTTGACTCATAGTTCAAGGGCGCAGTCCGTCACGGTGGGGAAGGGGTGGTGGCAGAAGCACGAGGGAGGTGGTCACTTTATGTCCACAGTCAGGAAGCAGAGAGACTAAGGCTGGTGCTTAGGTCCCTTCCTCCTTTGTATTCCAACCAGAACTCCGCCCTGTGGAGTAGCACCTCCCTATTAGGGTGGAGCTTCTCACTTCACAGGCATGTCTAGAGTTTGTCTTCTAGATGCTGTTCAATTAATAGTTGATATTAACCATTGTACCTCCTCATCCAAAGTCTAGTGTCTTGGTGGGTATTTCTCCATTCATTGCTTTTTTATTTATCACTTTTTTAGGTAAGGACTGTAAAAGTTTTTGTTTTTTTGAGACAGGGTCTCCCTGTAGCCCCAGCTGGCCTGAACTCACTATGTAGACCAGGTTGGCCTTGAACTCACAGATACCAGCTTACCTCTGCCTCCTAAGTGCTGAGATTAAATTCGTGTACCGAGATCTCTTGAGCCCAGCGGCAGGAAGAGGGGAAGACAGGTAGGAACTGGGTGCCTTGGCGAGCTGATTGCTGATCGTTTGGTCCTGCTGTCTTTGGTTTGATTGGCCTTTGTGGCTGTGAGGTTGGAGTTATCCCCCCAGCTGGGATTAAAGGTGTGGTCTTTGGCTTGATTAGATCTAGTGGCTGTGGGGGGCGGAGTTCTCCTCCCAGGCCGGTTATGTAAAGGCCGCTTGTGTTGACTACTTGAGATTGAGATAGCTCTCTGTTAGCCCAGCGCAGGTGCCGGGGCCGCGTGGCTGAAGAGCCCCCCCCCCCCCCCCCCCCCCGCCAACTGAGAGTAACGAAGAAGGATTGGAAGGAGGCAAGCAAAAAAACCACGCCTTTCACACAGTGAAGATGCATTTCAGGACTCACATTGGAATCAGGCAAGGAGAAACCATATGCCAGATCACGAAGAAGAGACTAAACTGGAAAGGTGCAGGATAATCCCCACGGCAAGCTTTACCAACCCTATGGTGACTCCTGCAGTGGGATCCCCCCGGGGATGCCCCAAGACACAGACATCAGAAACACAACTTGGGAACATAACTTAAAGAACTACAAAATCATAAGAAACAAATTAAAGAACTAAGAAAAGAGAATGAGGACCGAGGAGAGAGAATGCACAAACTCCGGAAGGAAGTAGGTAAACACTGAAAAGATCCCATGGAAAGAGAAAAAGAAACCAACCAGCCAAAAAAAGCGCTACAAGAGATTCGGAAGCATCCAAATCAAGACAATAGAAACCTAAAGAACATCAGAAGGGAATATGAAAAAGGACATCAAACACACATCCACTTCAGAGGAAAGAGCATGAAAAAAGCCTCAGAAGCAGAATGGAGGAAGCAAACTAAGAATCTCTCAGACCCTGTGGGACACACACGAACAACTAAAACCTCAAGGAAAGATTATGAAAAATTTAAAAATACACAAAAATGGAAAACAGTTAAAAAAAAAAAAAAAAAAAAAAACCTCCGCATCATAGGAATAGAGGAAGGAGAAGATCCCAAAGAGAAAGGTATTGATCAGATCTTCAACAGAATAATAGATGAAAAACTTCCCAAACTAAACAAAGGACAAACCAATACCAATACAAGAAGCACATAGAACTCCAAACAAGGACAAGATCAAAAAAGAAATTCTCCACGCCACATCATAGTTAAAATGCTGGGACACCACAAACAAAGAGAAAATTCTTAAAGCGACAAGAGAAAAACAACAAGTGATCTAAAGGGGAAACCTATCAGAATAACAACGACTTCTCCACAGAAAAAGATGAAGGCAACGAAGAACCTGGAGCAAAGCATCCTCCAGTTGTTGAGGGACAATGGATGCCACCCAGGTTACTATTACCCAGCAAAAATGTCAATCATGTGGAAGGAGAGAGGAAAATCTTCCAGACATAAAAACAATTGAAAGAAACATGTCCGGAAAAACCAACCCTTCGAGAATACTTGAAGCAATTCCAAGATGAGCAGGAGAAAGGAGCAACCAACCACAGGAACTAGAAGGAGAAATCAATAAAAGCATAACTGCAGAAGTTAGAAACCTAAATCAAAACGCAGATGGATAATAAGGCAAAAGGAAAGCAACACAAACCTTATCAGTCATTAACCTTTAAATATTAATGGGACTAAATTCCCCAATCAAAAAAAAAAATAAAAAAAGGAAACAGAATCCATCGATGAGCTGTCCTGCAAGAAACACATCTCACTTCAAAGACAGGCACCACCTTAAAGTGAAGAGGATGGAAAAAAATATTCCAAGCAAAAATACCAAAAAGAAAGCAGGTGTTGCTATTTTAATTCGGATAAAATAGACTTCAAGTAAAAGAAATCAGAAGAGGACAAAGAAGGCCATTAACATTTTCATCAAAGGAACAATCCACCAAGAAAGATTTCACTCAATTATGAACTATATTGCCCCATAATTCTGGTGCACCAAATTTATAAAGACAATTCTCCAGGACCACAGCACAGACTATAACCCCCGCCACACTCAAGTGGGATTTCAATTACCCACTGAGTCTTTGGATAGGTCCACAGGAGGCCAAAAAATAAAAGAGAGACATCAACCTGAACGAATGACACCAAATGGACCTCATAGACCTCTACCGAACATTCCATCTAATACCAGAGAATACCACTTTCTACTCAGCACCCACGGAACATTCCAAAAATTGCACCACATCCTGGGACAACAGAAGAAAACCTCTACAAATACAAAAAGATTGAATTGTTCATGCATCCTGTCAGACCACCGTGCAATGAAGCTCAACATTCAAACCCGGACAAGCCCTCTCTGCCTACAAGAACACATGGAGACTAAAAACACCCTCTTGAATAGAATGGGTCAAGGAGAGAGATAAAGAAATAAAAACATTGTGAACTGAATGACAATGACAATTACAAACACAAACAAAAATTATGGGGATACCTTAAAAAGCAGTCCTAGAGGAATTTTATAGCCCTGGGTGCCTACATTAGAAAAAGAAAGGAGCACAAGTGCATGATCAACAACACAGCTAAAAGCACTTGAGAGGGCAACAACAGATGAACCCTAAACGCAACCGACAGGAAGAAATAACAAAAATCAGAGCAGAAATCATGAAATAGAAACAAAGAAAAACAATACAAAAAATCAATGAAGCAAAAGTTGGTTCTTGCTGAAAGAATAACAAATAGAGACCTCTAGCCCAGTTACAAAAAGAGAAAGAAAGGAAAAACTCCAAATCAATATACAAATCTGTGATGAAAAGAGGAATATCACACCGGACAAGAGAAAAGATCAGGAAAATTATATGGGAATATTTACAAGAACCTATATTCTACCAAGTTTTGAAAATCTAGAAGAAATGGTTATGTAATATCTGAAATCTTGGGAATTCAACAAAGCTTGACCAAGAGGAAGACCACAGCTTAAAACAGACCCATAACATATGAAGAAATAGAGGATGTAGTAAGAAGCCTCCCAACTAAAAAAAGCCCAGGCCCAGACTGGTTTCACAGCAGAATTCTATAAACATTTCAAAAAGACCTACAACCAATTATTTCTGAAACTGTTTAGAAGTATTTACAATCAGAGGGAACTCTCCCAAATTCCTTCTATGAAGCCACACATCACTTATTACCAAAAAAAACCAGGCAAAGATACAACCAAAAAGGAGAATTATATAACCCTTCTCCCTATGAACCAGATGCCCAAAATTCTAAACAGGATATGTGCAAATCGCATACAGACCCACATCAAGAAGATATTCCCTCATGACCAAGTGGATTCGATATCAGAGATGCAGGGATGTTCAACATACGAAAAATCAATAAAACATCATTAAACACATAAACGGAATCAAGACAAAAAACCACACCATCATCGCAAGTTGATGCGAAAAAGCCTTTGACAAAACCCAGCATCCCTTCATGCTTAAAGTCCTAGAAGGAATTGGATTGGAGGGATCATTCCTCAATGTAATCAAAGCAATATACAGGAAACCCACAGCAATATCATCCTAATGGGGAAAATGACGGAATCATTCCTTTAAAGGTAGGAACTCTGCAAGGCTGCCCCTCATCACCACATCATCTTCCAATATAGTGTTGAAACACTTGCTAGAGCAATAAGGCAAGAAAAGGAAATTAAAGAGTACTATTGGAAAAGAGGAAGTCAAACTATCCCTATTTGCTGATGATATGATTGTAAACTACAGAAAAAAAAACTCCACCAGAAACTCCTAGAAACGATTAACAGCTTCAGCAAAGTTGGCAGGATACAAAATTAACCTTAGAAAATCAATGGCCTTTCTTTACACCAAGAACAAGCAACTGGAGAAAGAATCAAAGAGACCTTCCCACTCACAATAGCCTCAAAAACAATAAGATACCTAGGAACAAACCTAACCAAAGACACCAAGACCTCTACAACAAATATTAAACCCTTTAAAGAAAGAAATTGAAGAAGACCTCAGAAGATGGAAAAACCTCCCATGCTCATGGATTGGGAAAAATTAACATTGTTAAAAATGTCCATTTTACCATTTTACCAAAACTCTTGTATAGATATTAATGCAATCCCAATCAAAATCCCCAAGAGTTTCTTCACAGGCTTGGAAAACAAAATTCTATTAAATTCATTGTGGAGAAAAAAGACCCCGAATAGGCAAATCAATCCTGAGTGAAAAAGGATACAAGGATGGACTCTATACCAGATTTAAACTATACTACAGGGCTAAGTCATAAAACAGCCTGGTACTGGCACAAAACAACCTGTTTGACCAATGGAACAAAACCGAAGATCAAATCTGAGCACATACAATTTCAGCCATCTCATATTTGACAAGCGGGGCCAAGAAACCACAATGGAGAAAGACAGCATCTTCAGCAAGTGGTGTTGGCAAAAAAACAAAAAAAAAGAATGAAATTAAACCCCTACCTCTCGCCCTGTACAAAAGTCAAACTCCAGATGGATTAAAGACCTCAACGTGAACCCCAAAACTCTGAGAGGTGATAGAAGAAAGTTTGCAGCAGACTACAAGACATAGGCGTAGGAAAAACTTCCTAAACAGAAGCAGCTGCACAAGATTAGGTCGACAATTGAACAAATGGGACCTCATCAACTCAAAAGCTTCTGTACATCAAAGAAAACAATCAAGGAAGTGAAGAGAAATCCCACAGGTGGGAGGAAACCTTCACCACAGATACTCTGACAAAGCATTGATTTCCAGAATATATAAACTACTCAAAAAACAAGAAAAAAGAAAACAAACCGACCACTCATAGTGGAGCAGAGAACTGAACAGGACTTCACAAGCGAGGAATTAGAGATGTCTGAGAAACACCTCAAGAATGTCTCAACATCACTTAATCTTAAGGAAATGCAAATCAAAAACCACTTAAGATATCATCTTACTCCAGTAAGACTGGTAGGATCAAGAAAACAAATGATACCAAGTGCTGGAGAGGTTGTGGGGAAAGGGAACACTCATCCACGCTGGTGGGAATGTAAACTCGTACAGCCACTATGGAACAAGGTGTGGAGAAACCCTTGGAAAACTTGGAAATGAACTTGCCACCGACCCAGCCATACCACTCCTGGGATGTACCCTCAAGACTTACGCCACCACAGAGATACATGCACGGCCATGTTTATTTCAGCTCTCTTCACAATAGCAAAGAGCTGGAACCAACCTAAATGCCCCTCAACTGACGATGGATAGAGAAAATGTTGGTCATCTACACATGGAGTTCTATGCAGCAGAAAGAAAGACGACATCACGAGCTTTGCAGAAAATGCTGGAGCTAGAGGACATCATGCTGAGTGAAGTAACACATCCAGAAAAAAAAAACGATTGAATGGTATCCCTATCGTGGATGCGTGCCAATTACCCAGTGTTTAGTACTTGTGTAGGGCCCCCTGGCTTCTGTTACAAAGCAGTTGGACATAATGCATATTGGAAACCAACAACAACAACAGAAAATACTGCACTCAAAGAACTGACTGAAACAGTGAACTTCTGCTCAAAAACCGTCAACGTCCCCATGGAAATATTGAGAAAAGACTAAGACATGGAAAGCATGTTTGGCAGAATGCACGAGCCTGACGGGGTGGGGGAATGAGACCGGGAACACGGGTCTAGATTTGTTAAAAATTAAATACATAAATAAATAAATAAAAAAAAAAAAAAAAAAAAGAAAGATGACATACGAGCTTTGCAGGAAAATGGCTGGAGCTAGAGGATATCATGCTGAGTGAAGTAAACACAGTCCCAGAAAAACAAATAATGAATGGTATCCCTCATCTGTGGATGCTAGTTCCAATTACCTAGTGTAATTTTGTGCACTGCCCCTTGAGCTTTATCCAAAGCAGTGGGAGTGATGCATATTGGAAACAACAACAACAAAAAAAAAAAAAAAAAAAAAACAGTGAACTTCTGCTCAAAACAGTCAACTTCCACATGGAGAAATATTGAGAAAGACTGAGAAAGAGATGAAAAGCATGTTTGGCAGAATGCATGAGCTCTGGTGGGGTGGGGGATGGGGGGACATGGGTCTAGATTGATTAAAAAAAATAAAAATAAATTTATGTGAAAATAAAAAAAAATAAAAGTTTCAAAAAACACCCAAAAAAACAGAGGTCAGAATACACCTTTACAGGAATCCGTTGTCTCCTTCCACCATGTGGGATTGAACTCAGGTTCTCAGGGTTGGTTGCACCATCTTTACCCACTGAATCATCTGGCAGGCCTGTTTTTTCCTTTTTATGTCTTGAAAATAGTTCTCATTGGAGACGCCATAACGCACCAGACCAGGATCGAAAGGTTATTTCTGGACAAACTGTCAGCCCATGAAAGGAGAAACAGCCAGAATTGACCAGAGTCCAAGTCAACAGCTCCAGAGAGAGTGGACTGTTTTACCTCTCATCCACCTGTGCCCCTTTTCTAAGCCTAGGGAACAAACCTGCGGAAGAGGGGGCGTGGTAGAATGTAAGGGCTGCATTGGGGTAATGGTTGAAACTACAGCAAGTTAGTCTGGACACTCATTTGATCAACTTGATTGAACAAACAACCTGTCACCCCCACTGGATGGTGGGGCTGTAGGTGTTGGGCACAACAGCCTGCAGATAGGTTTTGCATGAAGGATGCTGTGTATACCATGGATTATCACTTATAGTATAAAAATGAAAAAAAAACTGAAGAAAGATGCAGGGACAGTTATGGCAGAATGCATGTCTGGGATGAGGTGGGGGGTGGGGGGGAGGGAAAGGGAAAATGCCTGAACTGAATTGGAAAAAAATGTATGAAATGCACAAAGCATCAATAAAAAACTAATTAAAAAAAAAATAAATTCGTGTACCACCACACCTGACTTAGAACTTTAGCATTTTGTTTGCCATGTTCCAAAAAGAGATTCAGTTCTGTAGTCATAGACTAGATCTGAATTCCAGCTTTATTTGGGAAATGGACATTGCCTCTACCAGCCACCTATATGTGTGATAAGAATAATGACGCCTTTAATCCCAGGACTTGGGAGGCAGAGGCAGGTGGATCTCTGGGAGTTAAAGACCAGCCTGGTCTACATAGTGAGCTCCAGGCCAGAGGGAGACCCTGCCTCAAAAAAAAAAAAAAAAATTCAAAAATACCAAAAAAAAAAAAAAAAAAAAAAAAAAGAATAATGAGAGACTGGCCTTGAACTCACAGAGTTCATCTGAAAAAGAAATGGGATCATGGGGTTAAAGAGCCTCTTATGGTTAGTTCCATTTTTCCCATGATACTTCAAGGACTGATGACAGATAAGATCTAGCATTCAGGTTGCTCAACACTACTTGATGGATCCTTCTTTGATTTAGATCAGTCTTTACCTGAGTGATGATTTCTCTTTTAGGACATGTGTGTCTAATTTCTTGAGCTTCACAACTCTGGAATACTTCTTTGTCAATCAAGGTGTAATTGATACTACATGCAATAGTCAGCTTTGTGTTACTGCCAACAAAATACCTAAGTGCAGCCAACTCACAGAGAAAAGGATTTGGAACCTGGTACCTGCACTAGCTCTGTTCTGTTGGGGACCTCCATCAGGAGGGAGGTACATCTGTATATAAGAACTTCCGGAAGCAAAGTAAATAAGAGAGTGACTGGTAAGCACTGTTCCTTCTGAGAGCATGTCTCCAACAACCTAAGGACTGTTTACTAGCCCTCACTTCCCCAAAGTTCCACCATCGCCCAGCTGTGACACTCCAGGGACCAAGCCTTTAATTACAAAGGACCCTTAGGGCACACAAACCATACTCAAACTACATTAATGGTCTTCCACTCAAGAGCCACTCCACATTCTTCCTGGATAATAAAGCCTGTGTTCATGTGTTCTGGAAAGATGAGTCCCATCTTCATCCTCTAGGGACAGACTATAGTAACCGGCTCAGTAGTATTGACCTTGTGTCAGGCACTTTGACGCTCACAGTTGACATATAAAATGAGAAGAGATGGTACAGATGAGAATCTATATGGAATGTTCTGTGGGACCCTGGACAATGGTAAGTGTTTTGATTCATCTATGGACATCTGACTGATTTACTTTTAATTCAATTTAAGATAATTGATTTCTGATTATGTGGGTTCTGAGGCTGTCATGCCTTCAGATAGTACTTTTCCAGGAATTCCTGGGAAATCATAAAATATAGATTCTGATTTTCTTAGTAAGGGGCCTAAGATTCTGCATTACTAATGATCTCCTAGCTGTTGTTAATAAAAAGGCCCTAGTGATGATGATATTGCTGGTCCATGAAGCAGTCCTTGGTAATGCAGGTTTTGCTTGGAGTAACAAAGTCTATAAGAAATATGACATATTGAAATGCATTAACAGGAGAAAGAGAAGAGAGAGAGAGAGAGAGAGAGAGAGAGAGAGAGAGAGAGAGAGAGAGAGAGACTATTAGCCTGTTTCTCCTGGCCATCTGCATTTCATTCAAGATTCTGTGGGTTTCAGCCCCACTAGATGGTTCTCTGTTGAACAGCATGAGTTGTTTCTAGGCTCTGAATCTTGTAGACTTTCACATTTCAAGGGCACACAGACACAGAGCCCACAGGAGCTGGTGGGCGACGTCCTGATTCATCTAGTCCAGCCAGTGCACTTCTGAGTGATGGCTTTTTATGAGTAGCAAATTGTTCTCCAAATCTGAGTTTCTGCTCAACAGCTCCAGGCAAGTCTAACCTTTCAAACACAAATGGTGTCTGTCTGGGTGTGCAGAGGACATAGAGAGGAGGTTACTCTGGTGAGGGGAATTATATTTAAGATATAGGTTCAGATTTGTTCATGAAAATAGCGTCTTGGTCAAATTGAATGTCTGGAGGTTATGGATGAAATCTCAGTCCTGTGGTGATGTGAGAAGGCATACTCCATCTGATGTCCTGGAGTGTCAGCTCGGGGTTGCTGGAAAACAGCAGTGTGTGGTCAAGCACCCCTCTTATTGAGTCCTATCCGGGACCCTCTTCCCTTCCTCAGTGTTGAGGACACAGGGGGGCTTCATGGGTTTATTGTGCCATTTGATTTATTGTTTCTTCAATTCCCCTACACAATCAGGGGAACATTCTAGACTCAGCCAGCATGTCCTGTTTTCAGAACCCATTTTAGAACTTACCTCTTTCTCTACCTTAACTTCCTTCTCTTGTTCATCTTTCTTTCCTTTAGCACCCTACCAACACCATGAAGGCTGCCATCCTTGTTAGTGTTAGTATCATATTGTTACCACGTATTACAAGGGTAAAGAAGCTGTACACTTACGATTTCATCTCATGCTTTCCTCAGTTTATTTTCATTTCTTTTTTGTTGGGTCTTAGGGATACAAAGCTGCTTGTGTAAAGTCACAGAGTTGAGGAGTGGTGGATAACTGTATCTTACCCTAGATACTAGGGTCTTGATGTTTATATTACCAGAAAAATGAGGACCTGTTTTGTCAAGTCCAAGGAACTCTCCACTTTTTATCTTATTTGTGTTTTATTTGAAAACTTGGATCATGGAGCCAGACACCTTGTATTTAATTCTTGGCTCTGTGGTTTCCAGGATCTGTGACTGAGAGCAAGTATTTGAACCTTTTTGGCTTGGCATTTGAACAAAGTTTTCTCATCTGTAAAATGGGGGCAAAATATTTTTTTCTTAGGGTTTCTATGGTGATTAGGTGGTTTAGAAAGTTCTAGAATAGTGTTGGCACATGTCAGTTATTTATCACTGTCAGTTGGTTTTGCTAACACAATTGTCCTGTTCTAGCGGTTTGTTTATTCTGTTTACTTAATTACCAAATCAGCAAATATGTATTGGATAGCAAAGATATATCTGCTCCATATTAGCTAAAGGAGCTCCTTGATTCATTATAGAGGGGTACATCCCATCAAGCTCACCATAAGTAGAAAATATCTTAAGGAAAAAGCACATTTAACACAGCAATCCAACCAGATGTCACAACTTAGCAACATAGTACACTGTAGAGAAGTTGTATCCCCTGTCCCCCACCCCCCATATTCAAAAGGCCAGTTCATAGCTGTTCCATGGCTGCTCCTGTAGAACTACTAGACAGCATTGCACTAGCTGTTTCTAGCTAGGAAAAGATCCAAATTCAAGTATGGCTTCTACTGAAAGTGTGTCACGTTTTACAGTCATGAATTTCAAAGACTGCATGCCCAGCGTCATCTGTACTGATAGTACACTCAGTATAGACATTATAGACATGAGGTTCAGAGAAGATAAAAAATGTTTGCAGGGCTGTCAAGTATAAGATGACAGTCATGAGATGGAAATTAGGTCTACCTGACTCCAAGTGCTCAGCTCTTAACTGTTTTATACCAATCTTCAGGGCTTGACCACAATGAACTTCATGATTTCTTTGTGTTTAAAAGCAGCTCTCTCACCCAGAGTGCAGTGGCAGCGCCCAGGAGTTTCTTCTACTTGTTGGGTACAGTGCCAGGAATTTTGAACCTGGAGAATATTTCCTCTTGGAAACCCCATTATAAAATATGTAATATCTGGAAGACTGTGTTTTCTTGTGGTCATTCACCCCCTCTTGTTCTTTTTTTTTTTTTTTTTTATTTTTTTTTTGCTTTTGGCCATGATATTTAATCACATGAATTATACATAGTAGAATATCACAGTTGCATTAGAAAAGTAATTAATTCAACTACCAAGAGGCTCATGAGACCAAGTTGAAACTCAAGTTATGAAGTAGTTCCACCTCTAAACCCACCAGCAGCCCCACAAAGAACGTATGTAGGTAGTACTATTTCTGGTTATTAAAAAATACCAAATGCTTCGCGAATTTGCAAGTCATCCTTGCGCAGGGGCCATGCTAATCTCTGTATCGTTCCAATTTTAGTATATGTGGTACCAAAGCAAATGGCAGCTAGGAACCATCTTTAACTCCAGTTCCAGGGGAATCCGATGCCCTCTTTTGACCTCTAGGCATTGCATGACATGCGTACACCAAACTACCTGCAGACAGTACACTCATACACATAAAAAATAATAAATGATTGGGGCTGGAGAGATGGCCTAGCAGCTAAGAGCACTGACTGCTCTTGCAAAGGACCTGGGTTCGATCTCTAGCACCCACATGGAGGCTGAGAACCATCTTTAACTCCAGTTCCAGGGGAATCTGACACCCTCTTCTGACCTCCGTGGCATTGCACGACATGGATGCACAAACCTACATGCAGACAGTGCATTCATACACATAAAAAATAAATAAAATTTAAAAAATAATAACTGAATAAAATTAAAAATAAATTAAAAAAGAAAATGTGTTGCTAAGGGTTATGTGTCTCACAGACCATTTTGCCCAGTTCTGGAACTCAGTAATAGTCTCCATCTGTTGCAAAAAGAGGCTTCTTTAATGAGGGGTGAGAGGTACACTTGTCTGTAAATATGACAATGTATATTTAGAATAAAGTAAGGAATTACATTGGTCTAGGGGTGTGGCAAAAGTAGTTTTATTTCTCTAGTATCTATGGCCTCACCAGCCATGTGTATTTGGCTGTTTACAGTACTACACATGAGTTCCTTCCCATTGAGTGTGCCATAAATCTAATTAGACAGCTGTTGATTACCCAAGATAAAAGTTCATTACTGCACCAAATAGTGCTAGTTTGCTGGGCCAGTCATTGTTGCTTATTAGGCTTTACAGCTGCATTGGGCCATTGATTAGCTTTTTCTCTTAGCAGCTTGTACAGAATTCTCTGATACCATGAGAACTAATCTTCAGGGAGAAGGCTGGCCAGTTACTCGTATGAATTCACATCAGTGACAACAGCAGTACAAGTCCTATGCAAGCTTAAGCCAGACAAAATCCTAGCATAGACATACAAAAATGGGTAAGACATCCCAGCCTAACCAAAGGAACTGCTGGGAGGGGAGACAGTATCTTATGGGATGGAGGAATCAGTGGAGGACATTTGGAGACAAAATCAGGCACACACACACACACATATTAACCTAGGCAGGGGAAGTTAAGGGAGGTACAGTTGGAGGAGGGGATCTAAATACCATCAAACTATATTGTATGAGATTCACAAAAATTCAATAAAAAGTAGAAAATGTGTAATATAAAGATATCAAATTACCAGATTGTTGTTCGGCACTTGAACTATGAGAGAGATTAATTTTATGTGTTAATTTGATTGGTTAAACATTATTTCTATGGGTGCCTGTGAAGGTGTTGGGGGATGGGTTTTAAATAGGCTGAGTAAGGTTGGTCACCCTCCCCCATGTGGAGGGGCCTCAGCTATTCCTTTGAAGATGTGAATAGAATAAAGAACAGAGTAAGAGGTTTCCTTCTGTTTGACTGTCTTTGAACTAGAACATTGGTCTTCTCTTGTCTTTGGACTTTGAGCTGGACATATATCTTTGGTTACCTTGATTTTTAGGGCTTCAAACTTTGAATGGAATCATATCATTTGAATGCCCAGTTTGCTGGTTGCAGAGTTTAAGCTATTTAACCCCCATAATTGTGTGAGCCAATTCCTTACAGCAAATATCTTTATATATTTATGGTTTCTATTAGTTTCTCTTCTCTGAGAAGCCAGACTAACCCCACTCCCTCCACACTTGCTACATGCATGCCATATCTGGGTATTCCCCTTTGCAAGGGTGTCTTAATCTGAAAATAGACATAAGGAAACATCTCAGCTTATTACAAGTCATTTAAAAGAACTTGGCTATGGTGTTTGTTTTCAGTTAAGGCTGGGCAAGATGGAAAATAGCTTGGTTTTAAGTGGTTTCTAATCAGTGACAGCAGATGTTCACAGAAGGCAGAATTTTCTTTGAATAGGTGTTTTGTTAATAATGTAAACAAGAAATTCAAGGAAAGAAGAGAAACTTCAGTTTGAGCCATATGTCCTTTTATGGATAGATTTTGGGTAAGTGGTAGCAGGCTGCCTGCCATAGCTTGAGAATTGGAGCCGGCTACCCCTAGGTCACTGGGGATATCCCTTGACTCTCCTGGACCTCCAAGGAGAAGAGCGGGGATGGGTCTTTCTCTAGGATTGATTACAAGGCATTTAGACTTTCACTTCATAATATCCACAGTACAAAGGAGATAAAAATCTCTTCTCATAAATACCTTCTCTCTGCAAGAGTTCTCTTTCCTTTGAAATATGCAATCGTGTGCTGAACTGACTCATCAGAACAGACTTAAATACTTCTGTATGTTAGAAGCATTGTTGATATTCTGAAATTAGCCATGGTGGGATCATTCCTATCACTAAATGGGGTTTCTTCCTTATTTTTTTCCTTGGGAGCTCATTTACCTGTGAACCACTAATTATAAGGATTACAGTTGACATTCATGTGTCCAGGATCATTCCTTAGCCTCTCCTGGTAAGTATAGATTTCCTTTGGAGAAGCATTCATTGCAGGTCCTGCAGTTTAGATGATACTAAGGGTCTTCCCTGGGTCTAAGAGTGAAAATGTGACTTGGGCTTGGCCAAGCAGATCACACCATCTTCCTGACCATGGCCCTTGGTTTATAGACAATCATAATAAAGTTTCGTGGCCTTCCAAGGCCTTTCCTTTCTATAAAGAAAACTAATATTAAGAAATTTAAGGTTTGGAAAATGAAAAGCCTGAAGAGACAGAGATATACAGTAGGCCTTGATGCAGGTGCTACATACCTGCAGGATATCCCTGAAGCTAAGTGTCTCTAGACTTTGACATGGCCAAGTGAGTGTGACCCTAACTTCATCATAGCTTGGAGTATACTTGTTTATGTTGGGTTTTCTATCTCTCAGAATTTGTAAGTTGTAGTTGAAAATGTCTCAGCTCACCAGTTTCCATACTCTGGATCAAATTCCAAATGAACATGCAAGGAAATCGAACAGAAGATTGGCTAGAGGGAGAGGAAGGGCTTCTGTCCCAATACTGCCTGAGAGTAATGAAATTTACCTTGGATTCAGCCTCCTTCTCCACACCTGCCCAAATCTTTGTTGAAAGGCCAATTTTAGGAAAAATTTAAGTATATAGATTTGGACAATTCCAGTGTTTTCCAGATCCATACCGTTCATCTGCGTTAACATCTAACATCTGTGGTCAATATGAAAAATAAGTGAGACAGTTTCTGAAAATGCACAGTCCTTTATGCAAAGTAGATAACACATTTCCATAATTACCAGGTAAATTAATATATGTGAGGAAGTTTAGGATCTTATAGTACACATTCCATAGTGGAGCTTTGGTGGAAAAATTTTAAAAAGATTTTAGAGACAAGGCCCCTCATCCTATAGTCTAGCCTGTCTGGAACTAACTCTGTATAGATGAACCGAACTTCTGCCTTCAATCCTCTTGATGGCTGGGTTTACAAGTGTATGCTACCAGGCCTGCCTGGAAAATGTCTTTTTGAAAAAGTATTTCTATTGATTTGAGAATTTCATATAAATATATTCTAATCATATTCAGATCCCCCCCATCCCCTAATTCCCCTTATCTTTTTTTTATCTTAAAGGGCTACCAAGCCCAATCCATGTTTCCCACATGCTCTTGTATGTGGGTCTACCGTTGCAGTCTCGTCAACCTACCAGGTATCACATCAGTAATGAAAAACTATACATATCAGTTGTCAGTAGATCCTTAGGGCTGGGGCTTCCTGACCACTTGCCATGCATGCGGGGCCCGGTCTGGCTTGGTTCTTCATGGGTCTTGCGCATGCTGTCACAAATGCTGTGGGCTCTTAAATTATCTTTCAATTTCTAAGACCCTAATTTCTTTAATGCTCTGTGTGAGGCAGTAGAAGAACTCCAAGGCTGTGCTGCTGGCAGTTGGAATTTGGGCAGGGGTAGATGTTTCTGGGAGGGAAGCTCTCACGAAGGGTCTCTTGATCCATTCCCACATGTGTTCTTGCTTCTGTCCCCAGTGGCTGTTGCACAGTAGGGCTCGGGAACTATTTGTCAAATGGGCACCTGCCCCATTCTCTCCCCCGGGGAAGCAGATGAAGAGATTTAATTCTGAGCTTTGGTGTGTACCTTACCATGTATGAAGAGGGAACTGATAAACATCATCTCAAAACCTTCCTCTTGAATGTCTCCTGGAAAAGCAGCCACCATCAATGACAGATGGTGTATGAACAGTAATATACCGTGAGCAACATATGAAATGGAAATTTTTAGTAGTTACATGAAAATAGCAAAAAACATAAGCAGAATTATTTTGACAGTCACTGAACTCAATATATTTAATGCAGAATACATTATTTATGAGGCAGTTTACCTTTTGAACAAAATTTTTGAAATTCACTGTGCGTTTTGCATGTAAAATGTCTCTCTATTTAGACTAGCTACATGTCCAGCACTTGGTAGCCACGTGTGGCTAGTGGCGACCATATCAGTTTAGGAAATGAGAACTTCAAGGATCTGCTAAGCTCTATTGAGGGAGTTGAAGATGGAGTTTGACAGAGGCATTGATATGGGAGCTCCTGCAGGAAAACATCAGAAGGATGTGCATCCTACTTCTCTGGAGAATCTAGACACTGTAGGAAAGTCAAACAATGCCTCTGCTTTGTTGGAGAGAGTGCACTTTTTAGTAGGAAAACTGAAGAAGTACTGGAATTTTCCATTGGACATTGTGTTCCATGAGAGGTGCCAACGAAGTATTTCCTCAGGTTTTTTTTGGACTTTGGAGTTGTTGAGAGAACTTTAGATGGAAGAAGATATGGCTGGTTGAATGCAATCTTCACATCTCACAACTGACAGCTAGATGCAGGAATAACAAGGTGTGTCAAGTGATAAAGGAAAGGAAAGGAAGTCGAAACTATTTTATTTTGAGGCTATGAATATGTATACCATGTCTTGGAAAACAGAAGAGCATCGAAAGGCGGTCTCCGCGGAGCCTGCATGTGTGTAAAGACTCAGGCTAGACTAGTCAGAGCACACTCCAGGGGAGGCAGGTTTTTCCCTCCGAGCTGGTCTGGTCCAGTATGGTATGGGTCTAGAACAGTGGTGATCAAAGAAGAGGCCAGAAAGGAGCACGGACCTACGAGGGATATGGTAAATATT
The DNA here is from genome assembly GCA_009823505.1 of Rhizomys pruinosus. Lineage (NCBI taxonomy): Eukaryota > Metazoa > Chordata > Mammalia > Rodentia > Spalacidae > Rhizomys > Rhizomys pruinosus. The sequence continues at coordinate 634,893 of VZQC01008130.1, forward strand.
GGAATCTGACTTCAAGGTATGGAGTAGAATTGGGGTGTTCAGAGGAGGAACGATCGGAAGAGCCAAAGGTAGAGATGGAGTGGCCAGTCTCAGGTATGATGCCGTCCACCTGAGAGGTAGAGGTGGTTGGGTCTACTGGCAGCAGCAGGGACAGATAAGACAACACTAAAGGGGTTTTAGAGGGAATGGTCTGGGGTGGGAAGAGGGGGACAGGAGACAGGAAGCCCCTCAGGGGAATTTCCAAATTTCCACATTGAACAATGTTTACTGAGTAGACCAGATATCTAGAATGAAGGAAGTATTTGAGTCTCTAAATCCAGGCACCAATATTTCTGAGGATGTCTGAGGACATCTCCTTGCACAGCAGGTAAAGGTGATTGCTGTGCAAGCATGAGAACTTGAGCTCAAATCCCCAGAGCCCCTGTGAGGTGCTGGGTATGATCACATGCAGCTGCACCCTGAGTGCCGTGTGGTGGGCAGTGGATACAGGCTCTCTGGGTTTGCTGGTCCATCCGGGTACCAGGTTTGATGAGAGAGCCCATCTCAAGGGGACAAGGAAGAGTGTGATAGGGCAGGCCAACGAAGTCCTTTGGCCTCATCATGTGTGCACACATGCGTGCACCAATACATGCATACCTACACACAAGTGCACACAGATTTCTGAAGATAGGAAAGAACAGCTAAAATTGGATTTCTTTTAGAAATGTAGGGGAGGCTTTGGGCTTTTGAAGTTAGAATTGGCTTTCCTTTATCCACCTCAGCTTTATTTTCTGTTTGCAAAATGGAAATAATAACTCTTGCTTTTATAAGGGTGCTGACAAAATAAAACACAATGATAGATGCAAAGGCATTTAAAAGCAAGACATTCAATTATTATTATTGTTACATTTATCGGAAAAGGGTTGGAAAGCTCTCTTCATCGCTATAGAAAATCAAGCCTGAGGCCCTGGGCTGGTGTGTTATGAAGATAATTGTTTCAAAAGAAATTTGCTTCAAAGAAAAAAACCCGAGTTCTGCATGCTTATGACAGCCCTGGGCCTTCAGCTCATTCATGCATGCATTCATTTATTCACTCAGGTGCATTTATTGAACACCTACTGTGTGCCAGGCATGGTGTTGAAAGCTGATGAACCTAAGAATTGGATTTTCTATTAAGTAGAAAGGGAAAGTTCCCTAATAAGTGGCTACCTTCAGAATACTTTATACAGTATTTCATTCTTCACTAAACCTCTTTACAGTGAACATGGTTATTTTCATATTACTGTCACAAGGACTAAGTATAGACAGATGAGATACCATGGTCAGATGCCTGACCAGGGATTCAGGACTCAAAGCAGGAGTTTCTAAATCCTAACTCAATGTGATAACAAGTAACTCAAAACTAACAACACCATCAAAGATTGTTGAAAGGGAGAGGTGGTCCAGCAATTAAGGGTATTTACTGCTCCGTCATCAGAGGACTGGAGTCTGAATCCCAGGCCCCACATTGGGCAGCTCAGAAATGCTTGAAACTCTGGCTCCAAGGAATCCTGTGCCCTCTTCTGGCCTCTGTGGGCACACACACATGTGCATACACTCACAGACATAAACTAAATAAAATATGTCTTTGGGGGCTAGAGAGATGGCTTAGTGGATAAGAGCACTGGCTGCTTTTGCAGGGGACCTGAGTCTGATTCCCAGCATGGTGGTTAACAGCCATTGTAACTGTAGATCCAGGGGAATCTGACACCCTCTTCTGACTCTGAAGGCATTGCATGCTGTGGGTGTACTTACACACATGCAGCATAACATTCAAACACATAAAATAAAAGTAAGTAAACAAAATATTAATAAACAACACCTCCCACTCTTACAGGGGTCTCAAGCACCCAGGAGAGTCAGCTCACAACTTCTCTCTCCCCAGGCCATCAAATGCCCTCTTCTGGCCTCAATGGACACCTGCACTCATGTAGTACACATACACAGACACATACAAATAATTAAAAATGAATATCCGGGGACTTTATGTGAAGTGGAAATTTGCTTTTTAAGTCAGTTCTCCTGTTACCAAAAAGTTAATTTCATCTTTACAGGCAGCAGAATAAATGTGGGCTCCTGTATGCACATAGGCATCCAGCTGGTTGGCACTCGCTCCTTGCCAAACACTCGCAGTGTTATGTCAGCAAGCTTCACAGCTAACCAAACGAGTTGGCACTATTATTGGTTTTATCCCATGCATGATAGTGCTGCTTCTCAGAGGGGTTAAGTAACCTACTGGAGTTTACACAGTGAGGGATACAAATGGAGTGCCCCAGAGTTCAGAAAAGATCCACTTAGTGGTTGGCCTGAAAAGGTAGGGGACGCGTCCAAACCCACAGAAGATAATTTGCCTCTGGTGGATGCCGCTAATAGACAAATGAAATGTCCACATCAAGTACATGGCACGGGGCTGCGTCAGCCTGGGATTAATGCTTCCAAGTGCAGACATCAGTCATTCCCTACCATCTCGGACTGGGAGTGTTGTCCTGGCCACACACATGAGAACCTGATTCCCATTGGTTTCTAGGTGACTCCAGTGAAGACTGTTTCCTCTCATGCCCAAATGGAAGCTACTGGTTTCTGACTCCACCAAGCCAGCTCTGGGCTGTAAAAACAAGAAAATGTCATTTGATGTCACTGGTTCTCCAGTCCCTCAGTGATAAAATGAGAATAGTGTTATTGCATAAGGTTATTGTGAGAGCAAGCATAGATGGTAGTGATTACAGTGGGAACGCCCATTGGGTACTCAGCCACGTTGGACATTATGATAGCATCACCGAATATGTTAATTCCCCATGAAATCACCTTGATGGGAGTTTTAATGTCGAAGTGTTCATATCTGCAGGTGAAAGAGCTGACTCATGAATCTCAGGAGGAGTCAGGTTCATGTCCCTGTTTGGTGCAAGTGACAAGTCAGGGTTTGGAGTGGGTTGTCCAGATATTGGCTATAATTTCAGCCCCCAGAGTAAACTAGTCTTCAAATGCAGTAGCTTAACAGCTTGAGTCTTCCTCATTCTGGGTGGTTCAGTGAGGGGCTTCTTGGTCCCTGGTTCTGTGTGTGTGTGTTTTACGGGATGTTTTATGGGATGGTTCCAAGGTACAGGCTCTTTCTTGTGGCTTTGCTCTCTCTTCTGGGCCTTTGATTCTTATGTGTCCATCAAGAGGATGAATGGAAAAGCACAGAAAAACAGTGAGAGAGGGAGGTCCACACCAGCAAAGCATACAGGCACCGAGAGCACTCTGTCCACATCCACTGCCTGGCTTTTTGTTACATGGCGATATCTAACTGCAAGGAAGGCTGGGAAATGTAGTCTCTATTCATAGACCCAGGAAGAAAAGAAAAAACTCCTTGGTAAGGAGTTGACCAGTGCCTTCCTCTTTGACCCTGTCCTCTTTGACCCCATTAAGGGGAAATTTCTTCAAAAAGCCCTAGACCATCTCTGATGAGTTTGAGAAAACGTTACAGGAAGAGACATTTGTTAAACTCCTAGAAAGAATGACATTCATCTTGTGAAGCATGAAGAATGGCTTGAATTTGAAATGTTCCCGTAGCCTTCATATATGGTAGGCTTGACTCCTGTTTGGTGATGTTTTTGCAGATGCTGAAAGCCTCAGGAAGTGGGACTTATATGGAGAGAGTAGGTCCTTGGGGGCAGGTCATTGGTGGTGTAGTGTATTTGGCCTCTTCCTGTCTCAATCGCTACTTCCTGCCCACCATGAACAGAATAGCCTCTGCTACTACCATGGGGCCACGTGACTGTGGGATATATCCTCTGAACGGATGAGCAAGATAAATAATTCAGCCTTTTCAGATATTTTATCAGGAAACTTTCCGAACTAATGATAAAAGTCAGGGATATATTCTTTTCAAGAACATGAAGCAATTTCATTAACTCCACGGAGCAAACCCTGGTCGATGTCTAGACATCATTTTTTGAGGTTCTCTGGTGTATTGGGGACCTTCTTTACATGTGTATAGTCCCTTAAAACTGTGCCAGGCAGATATCACTTGCACCATTTCAGTGAGGCCACCCAGGCCCGGGTGTGTTAAGTGACTTCCCTCAAGACACACAGGATTGGGGTTGGAGCTCAGCTCTTTCGACCGACCCTGGAATCCTGGTCTTCCATGGGGATTTTGGAAGAAGCCCTAGTCTGCAACAGGAATGGGTTCATCTCAGATTTCCTGCCTCCTGTCAGTCCCCCACAGGCAGTGCTAATAGGAGAGACGAGATGGGGTGGGGGTGGGAACTCTTTCTCAGCAGTTTCCCACTTCACTGCTTTCTAATCTGGACCCTCCCACACACCACATAGTGACCAAGCCACTGACTCACTTCTGTTATAGCCCAAGGAATCAGCTCTGATGCTGTTTGAGGGTGTTTTGAGGTGAGGATGTTGGAAGCGTCACGTGGAGCCATTTGCCAGCCTTATGCAGTTAGTCTTTGTCTGTGCCCTTTGTGGGCCATTGTATTGAGCACAAGGACACAGCCTTGTCTCAGCTCTCTCTTCAGTGTCTAAACATACTATACTATACTATACTATACTATACTATACTATACTATACTATACTATACTATACTATACTATAGGTAACGGGTGTTGATTTTGGTTTTTCAACTACTGCTCAGCCTTGGCATACTAATTTTAACAATGGTGCTAATATAACAGCTAATGTTTGTTATGTGCTGGTGTCAGGCTTGCGTAGCTCACACGAGCCACCTGTATTCGTCTCTGTGACCACAGCACTGTTAGCCCCAGTCTGAAGAAAGGGAGGCTTGGGCTCAGAGGAGGTGAGAAACTTATCCAAGGTCATGAGGTTGAAGCTGGTTTATAAACATGGATGGATCCCAGAGGTAAGCACAGGACCCAGCCTGAGGATGATTCAGGGGTTTAATGACAATCCTTTCCCTGTTCTATTTCTTGAAAAGAAATCATGAGAAAAGAGGCGTGTTTGATTCATGAACTGTAGAAGTGCAAGGTGGACGGGGCACATCTGGCTCTGGCCCAGGACATCACATGGCAAGAGACGGGAAGCATGCATGCTTGTCTGTGTGTCTGTTCTTATAAAGCCATGGGGCCAATCGAGGAGAGCTACCTTGTGACTTCATCACCTCCTAATGGCTCTACCCTCATGGTCAGATTTGTCTCTATCCATCTTCCTTCCTTCCTTCCTTCCTTCCTTCCTTCCTTCCTTCCTTCCTTCCTTCCTTCCTTCCTCCTTTTATTTCAGGCTGGCCTTGAACTCTCTCTTTGTAGCAGAGGATGACCTGGAAGTCTTGATCCTCCTGCCTGTACCTCCATGTGTGGCCGCTACAGCTTGTTTCATATGGTGCCGGGGAGGGAACCAGGGCATTGAGCATTCTACGTAAGTGCTCTGCCAACCTAGCTACAGCTCTATCCTCTTCATACCTCACATGAACACATGAACCTTGGAGAGCATTTGCAGCATAGTCAAAGCCTAGCAGGAGGCAGCATGGAGTCTCGTTCACCTGCAGGAAGCTGGCAGGGTCTGCTATTCCATTCTTGGTGCTGCTGGGCAAACTGTACCTCCAATGAGAAATGAGGTCAGCAGTGTGTGTGTGTGTGTGGGGGGACACTCTCTGCTCCTTTATTGAATCCAATCATTTACATCTCATTGAACCCAATCAAATTAGCCACTTATCCCATTAAAGTGGCCAGAGAAGGATTGTGCCAACCTGTGCTCATTCAATAGGAAAGAGGGTGCAATGGAGAGAGCCCTGTCAAAGGATTCTGAAACCCGTTCTCAAGACTTGGAAATCTAATGTCTCCCTCAGCCCACTCTGATTAGAATAGGGAGAAACAAGAGAGGGATGGGTCAGAAGACTGGGACAAGGGGAAGAGGTGATGTGATACTTTGGTGGAGAAATCTAATTTCAAGATACAGTGGCAGGTAAAAGCCTGTGGTTAGAAATCATCTGATTCCAAAGCTTCCTAGCTTTGACTTAAAATATATTTTATTTATTATTTTTATTTTATGTGCACGAGTGTATCGGCTGCATGTGTTTAAGTGCACCTGTGTTGTGCAATGCCTGCAGAGGCCAAAAGAGGTTGTCAGATCCCCTGGAACCGGAGTTATGGACAGTTGTTAGATGCCATGTGGTGTTGGGAACCTAACCCAGATCCTGTGCAAGGATAGCCAATGTTCTTAACCACTGAGCCGTGTCTCTAACCCCCCCTCCCCTTTTTAAGACGTGGTCTCCTGTAATCCCAGCTGATGTGGAGCTCACTATATAGAGCAGGCTGGCCTAGCTCTCACAGAGTGCTGCCTGCCTGTTTTGCATAGGCCTGTGTTCGTTCTTTTTCACTTCTGAGTAGTACTACATCGCATGGACATACCACAATCCACTTATCCACTGATAAATATTTGGTCACTTCAGTTTGGGGCTATTCCAAAGGAAGTTGCTATGGACACAAGTTTTACTTTATGAAAAGAGTTTTTACCTTTATGGGGATGGGCTTGGCCCATTTTACAGATAAGAAAACTGAGCCAGGGACTATAGCCATTACTTAAGGTAAATGACAAAGCTCTGGTGCACTCAGGGACTGTACAGTTGATTTTCCTTCCTCTTTGTGAAAGTTTCAACATAGACACAAACAGAGACATTAGATAGTACACTCTCACAGAATAGTCACTCATGCCCAGCAGTCAGGAGCCTCTGGCTTCTGCTCTTTCATCCTCCTTCTCTCTCTCTCTCTCTCTCTTTTTTTTTGAGACAGGTTTTCCTGTAGCTCTGGCTGTCCTGGAACTCACTCTGTAGACCAGGCTGGCCTTGAACTCACAGATATCTGCCTGCCTCTGTCTCCCAAGTGCTAGGATTAAAGGTGTCTACCACCACACCCAGCCATCCTCCTTCTCTTAAATGTTCTACTCGACCATGTTAAGGCAAATCCTCTGCATAGTGTTATCTCACCAACATGTCAGCTTGCTGCTTACACCTACCTGAACATCAAAAAGCATCGAGGAGATTTGAAATCTAAGCAGAGTGGGGTAAATAATATGATATGACTTCCCATCCCCCATCCCACGTGTGATCTTGATGCATGGAGCTACCCCATCCCACGTGTGATCTCGATGCATGGAGCTCCCCCACATCCCATGTGTGATCTTGGTGCATGGAGATCCCCCCATCCCACATGTGATCTTGGTGCACGGAGCTCCTCCCATCCAACATGTGATCTTGATGCACGGAGATCCCCCATCCCACATGTGATCTGGATGCATGGAGCTCCCCCCATCCCACATGTGATCTGGATGCACGGAGCTCCCCCATCCCACATGTGATCTTGGTGCATGGAGCTCCCCCCATCCCACATGTGATCTTGGTGCATGGAGCTCCCCCCATCCCACATGTGATCTGGATGCACGGAGTTCCCTCATCCCACATATGATCTGGATGCACGGAGTTCCCCCCATCCCACATGTGATCTTGATGCACGGAGCTCCCCCATCCCACATGTGATCTTGATGCACGGAGCTCCCCCACCCCACATGTGATCTTGATGCACGGAGCTCCCCCCATCCCACATGTGATCTTGATGCACGGAGATCCCCCCATCCCACAAGTGATCTTGATGCACGGAGATCCCCCATCCCACATGTGATCTTGATGCACAGAGACCCCCATCCCACATGTGATCTTGATGCACGGAGATCCCCCATCCCACATGTCATCTTGGTGCACGGAGCTCTCCCCATCCCATGTGTGATCTTGGTGCACGGAGCTCCCCCCACCCCACATGTGATCTTGAAGCACGGAGCTCCCCCATCCCATGTGCGATCTTGGTGCACGGAGCTCCCCCCATCCCACATGTGATCTTGATGCACGGAGCTCCCCCACATCCCATGTGTGATCTTGATGCACGGAGCTCCCCCATCCCATGTGTGATCTGGATGCACGGAGCTCCCCCATCCCACATGTGATCTTGGTGCACGGAGCTCCCCCCATCCCACATGTGATCTTGGTGCACGGAGCTCCCCGCATCCCACATGTGATCTTGATGCATGGAGTCCTCACATCCCACATGTGATCTGGATGCACGGAGCTCCCCCCATCCCACATGTGATCTTGGTACACAGAGCTCCCCCATCCCACATGTGATCTTGGTGCACGGAGTTCCCCCATCCCACATGTGATCTTGATGCACGGAACTCCCCCATCCCACATGTGATCTTGGTGCACGGAGCTCCCCCATCCCACATGTGATCTTGATGCACGGAGCTCCCCCATCCCACATGTGATCTTGATGCATGGAGATCCCCCATCCCACATGTGATCTTGATGCACGGAGATCCGCCATCCCACGTGTGATCTTGGTGCACGGAGCTCCCCACATCCCACATGTGATCTTGATGCATGGAGTCCTCACATCCCACATGTGATCTGGATGCACGGAGCTCCCCCCATCCCACATGTGATCTTGGTACATGGAGCTCCCCCCATCCCACATGTGATCTTGGTACACGGAGTTCCCCCATCCCACATGTGATCTTGATGCACGGAGCTCCCCCATCCCACATGTGATCTTGATGCACGGAGCTCCCCCCATCCCACATGTGATCTTGATGCACGGAGCTCCCCCATCCCACATGTGATCTTGGTGCACGGAGCTCCCCCATCCCACATGTGATCTTGATGCATGGAGATCCCCCATCCCACATGTGATCTTGATGCACGGAGATCCGCCATCCCACGTGTGATCTTGGTGCACGGAGCTCCCCACATCCCACATGTGATCTTGATGCATGGAGTCCTCACATCCCACATGTGATCTGGATGCACGGAGCTCCCCCCATCCCACATGTGATCTTGGTACATGGAGCTCCCCCCATCCCACATGTGATCTTGGTACACGGAGTTCCCCCATCCCACATGTGATCTTGATGCACGGAGCTCCCCCATCCCACATGTGATCTTGATGCACGGAGCTCCCCCCATCCCACATGTGATCTTGATGCACGGAGCTCCCCCATCCCACATGTGATCTTGATGCACGGAGCCCCCCCATCCCACATGTGATCTTGATGCACGGAGATCCCCCATCCCACATGTGATCTTGATGCACGGAGATCCGCCATCCCACGTGTGATCTTGGTGCACGGAGCTCCCCCCATCCCACATGTGATCTTGATGCATGGAGTCCTCACATCCCACATGTGATCTGGATGCACGGAGCTCCCCCCATCCCACATGTGATCTTGGTACATGGAGCTCCCCCCATCCCACATGTGATCTTGGTGCACGGAGTTCCCCCATCCCATGTGTGATCTTGGTGCACGGAGCTCCCCCATCCCACATGTGATCTTGATGCATGGAGCCCCCCCCACATCCCATGTGTGATCTTGATGCACGGAGCCCCCCCGTCCCACATGTGATCTTGATGCACTGAACTCCCCCATCCCACATGTGATCTTGATGCATGGAGCTCCCCCCATCCCACGTGTGATCTTGATGCACGGAGCTCCCCCCATCCCATGTGTGATCTTGGTGCACAGAGCTTCCCCACATCCCATGTGTGATCTTGGTGCACAGAGCTCCCCCACATCCCATGTGTGATCTTGGTGCATGGAGCTCCCCCCATCCCACATGTGATCTTGATGCACGGAGCTCCGCCATCCCATGTGTGATCTGGATGCACGGAGCTCCCCCACATCCCATGTGTGATCTCGGTGCATGGAGCTCCCCCCATCCCACATGTGATCTGGATGCACAGAGCTCCCCCCATCCCACATGTGATCTGGATGCACGGAGCTCCCCCATCCCACATGTGATCTTGATGCATGGAGCTCCGCCATCCCATGTGTGATCTCGATGCACGGAGCTCCCCCACATCCCATGTGTGATCTCGGTGCATGGAGCTCCCCCCATCCCACATGTGATCTGGATGCACGGAGCTCCCCCCATCCCACATGTGATCTTGATGCACGGAGATCCCCCATCTCACATGTGATCTTGGTGCACGGAGCTCCCCCCATCCCATGTGTGATCTTGGTGCATGGATCTCCCCCCTCCCATGTGTGATCTTGGTGCACGGAGCTCCCCCACATCCCATGTGTGATCTTGGTGCATGGAGCTCCCCCACATCCCATGTGTGATCTTGGTGCACGGAGCTCCCCCCCATCCCTCATGTGGTCTTGGTGCAAGGAGCTCCCCCCATCCCACATGTGATCTTGATGCACGGAGCTCCCCCCATCCCACATGTGATCTTGATGCACGGAGCTCCTCCATCCCACGTGCGATCTTGGTGCATGGAGCTCCCCCCATCCATGTGTGATCTTGGTGCACAGATCTCCCCCCTCCCATATGTGATCTTGGTGCACGGAGCTCCCCCCATCCCACATGTGATCTTGATGCATGGAGCTCCCCATCCCATGTATGATCTTAATGCATGGAGCTCCCCCACATCCCAATTGTGATCTTGGTGCACGGAGCTCCCCACATCCCACATGTGGTCTTGATGCATGGAGCTCCCCATCCCATGTGTGATCTTAATGCACGGAGCTCCCCCACATCCCATGTGTGATCTTGGTGCACGGAGCTCCCCCCCATCCCTCATGTGATCTTGGTGCAAGGAGCTCCCCCCATCCCACATGTGATCTTGGTGCACGGAGCTCCCCCATCCCACATGTGATCTTGATGCACGGAGCTCCCCCCATCCCACATGTGATCTTGATGCACGGAGCCCCGCCATCCCACATGTGATCTTGATGCACGGAGCTCCTCCATCCCACGTGTGATCTTGGTGGATGGAGCTCCCCCCATCCATGTGTGATCTTGATGCATGGAGCTCCCCCATCCCACATGTGATCTTGATGCACGGAGATCCCCCATCCCACATGTGATCTTGGTGCATGGAGCTCCCCCCATCCCATGTGTGATCTTGGTGCACGGAGCTCCCCCCATCCCACATGTGATCTTGATGCACGGAGCTCCCCCATCCCACATGTGATCTAGATGCACGGAGATCCCCCATCCCATGTGTGATCTTGGTGCACGGAGCTCCCCCCATCCCACGTGTGATCTTGGTGCACGGAGCTCCCCCCATCCCATGTGTGATCTTGGTGCATGGAGCTCCCCATCCCATGTGTGATCTTGGTGCACGGAGCTCCCCCCATCCCACATGTGATCTTGATGCATGGAGCTCCCCATCCCATGTGTGATCTTAATGCACGGAGCTCCCCCACATCCCATGTGTGATCTTGGTGCACGGAGCTTCCCCATCCCGCATGTGATCTTGGAGCACGGAGCCCCCCCCCTCCATCCCATGTGTGATCTTGATGCACGGAGCTCCCCCATCCCACATGTGATCTTGATGCACGGAGCTCCCCTCCATCTCATGTTTGATCTTGATGCATGGAGCCCCCCACATCCCATGTGTGATCTTGATGCATGGAGCCCCCCCATCCCACGTGTGATCTTGATGCACTGAGATTTCCCTGTGCTCCCTCCTTCTCGCACAAGGCATTTTGAAGCGAATTTCAAGCATTTTATAATTCTATCTCTAAATATTTTAGCATGTTTTTAAAAACAGGAGTCTTTAAAGAAAATGTAGCCACAATATCATTATCGCGCCTGAACACTTTGCAGTCATTTCCTTCCGATCATCAAATATTCAGGTGACATTCCCAACTCCCCAGTTGTCTGAGTTGTTTTATTGTCTCTTCTTCCCTTCTTGGCCTCCCTCCCCCTCCTCCCTCTGCCTCTCCTTTTTCTCTTTTACAATCTGTTTGAAGCAGAATGCAAACAAGGACCATATGTTGCCATTGGTTGAGATGTCTTTAAAGTCTGTTTTAATCTATGTTCTCTCTCTCTCTGTCTCTCTTTCTCTCTCTCTCTCTGTCTCTCTGTCTCTCTGTCTCTCTGTCTCTCTCTGTCTCTCTCTCTCTCTCCCCTTGCAATTTATTCGTTATAGAGAGTAGGCCACTGAGGCCATGTCTTATATGACCTCTGCTCTGTGGTCATTCATATGAATTTAACAGTCGTTCTCAATGCCACCCACTTGTTTTCATGTTCCTGGCTGTCCCAGACATGTCTTCAGATCTACTTCAGATGCAACCCTTGTGCAACCCTGACTGCATGTGATGATGGTTCTAAGACCTTCCTTTCTACTTTTCCTGCAGGAAACACCATGTCCTAAAGGCCATGATGAACACCCCTCCCTGGTAAGCACTCCATAAATAATCACTGAATGAATGGATGGATGAATGAATGAATGAATGAGTGGATATTGAGGAAGAAGCAAGTAAGAAAGTAAAGAGTCCTGCAGAAACACTGGGGACTAGGTGAATAACCACAGGTGTTTGTGCGCATGTGTCTCCGTGTGTGTATGCAAGAGTGTGTGCTTGTGTGCATGTATATCTATTCATATGAATGTGCGGGTACATGTGTGTGTCTGTGTGCATGTACACGTGTCCAGAAAAATAGACTCATGCCCGGAGAGCTGTGCAGATGAAATGGTGACAGCTGAGCATTTGTGATCCTGAGCTTTGATTCCATACCTCGGCCTCACTGCCTCATGATGAGCTGGCTTTGTTCCTCCTGCTTCACACCAGGATTTATAGTGGCTTCCACCCTTGGGGCTGCTGGAAAGATGTAATATGTCGACTCATGCGAACTGCTTGGACTTGTGCCTGGTGTGTTGTGAGTCTTCAATAAATGCTGACTCTGTGATAATTAGTGTCATTAAAAGGAGGGTGGGGCTGGGGGATGGCTCAGCCAGAGCTTTCCTTAATCCTCATGGCTCACATAAACATGCCGGGTGATGGTGCATGCTTGTAATCTGGGCACTGGGAGACAGACAGGTGGACCTGGGAGCTTACTGGCCTTCTGGTCTAGTCAGTCTATGGTGATCTCAGGCCGGTAAGAGATGTTTTTGACAAAGTGGATGGCTCCCAAAACATGGCACTGGGTTGAGCTCTGGCCTCCACATGTCCACCCATACACAGAACATGCAAACACTTGCATGCACTCAAATGTGCACACATGTACACACACATGCACACACACACACACACACACACACACACACACACGGAGGGTGAGTGAAGGGCCTGGTAGGGCTTGTGGATCCCTTCCAAGCTCTGCAGAGCAGGCAGCACCCTGGCCCCAGTTATGTCCCCCAAGGCTTCCCCTCCGCACTTACCTTATTTGGGGTCATTTCAGCCCCCGGACCCCTCCACACACCTCACGGTAGTCTATATACAGGGCACCACCACGTGGCCCAAGAGCCAGAAGCTATACTCCATGTCCCATCAGCCCCTGCCCTGCTCATGTGTTGCAGGCTCTGTCTAACCAACATGAGACAACTCAGCACCCGTCCATTGGGTTTGGAAACCCACATCCGAGACACTCTCCCATGACTCGGCAGCAAAGCCAAGTCCATCTGCTGAAAACAGTCAAGGAATTGCCACCTGACAAAGGAAAGCGTGCTGTTGAAACTGGCTTCTACGTGACATTAAATATTCACGTTCGTGTGATGCAGTGTCACAACGCGCCCTATGAGTTGGGGTCCCCGAATCTGGAAGCACAAAGAAAAAGCAGCAGCAGGACCCAGAGCCGGTTTTCTGAATAATGAAATGGCTGTGACTAGCATCATCTGTGATCTCCCTCCCTGCCAGGGGCTGTGCTCTGTTGAGGGTGATATGGCCCATGATTTAACCTTCAAATCCATTCTGGGAGGACACCACAATTGTTTCCATTTGACAAGTGAGGAGGAAAAGGCCCATGGAGGCTGAATCACGGTGTGAGATTTCCACCGAGCAGAGATGGCCTTGACCCTGCTTTGGTTCCCAGCTTCCACCTCCTCTTGGTCAGGAGACATCTAAGCCGCACATCAGTTCTGGTCTCTTGCTTAACTGGGATTGGAAACTGTCATTCACCTCCTGGCCTCCAAAATGGTCTTGTTCCAGAGATAAGCTCAACACACTGCAAAGCAACACTACTGCTCTGTGGGGATCGTCTACACAGGAGTCACGGTGAGTATGTGATGGCCGTTCCATAGACACATTTCTAATATACGTGTCAGGTTTTTTTGTTTAAGGATCTTTCCCTTACCCCTTTCCTTCCTTCCCTGCCTCCTTCTCTCTCTCCCCCTCCTCCTTTCTTTTCCTTTCTCCTTCCCTCCCTTTCTTCCTACTTATCTCTACCCTCTGTCTCTCTATTCTTCCTTCTTTCTTTTTTCCATCTTGTATGTGGTGTATGTGTGTGTGTGGGCACATGTGTGAGCAGGTACATGTGTGAATCTATGCATTCATCTGAGCTCTACAGGCCAGAGGTCAATGTCAGGCATCTTCTTCTGTTGCTGTTCTATTTATTATTTATTTATTTATTTATTTATTTATTTATTTATTTAGTGTTTTTGAGAGGGTCTCCCTGCAAACCCAGCTGTCCTGGAACTCACTATGTAGAGTAGGCTGGCCTTGAATTCACAGAGATCCACCTGTCTCTGCCTCCCGAGTGCTGGGATTGAAGGCGTGCACCACCATGTCCAATCTCCATTTTATTTTTTGAGGCAAGGTCTCTGACCAAACTTGGAGCTCATCAACTGTCTAGACTGGCTGGCCAACAAGGCCCAGGGAACCTCCCAGCACTTCCTACCCTCATGCCTTGTTTCTTACCTGGGTGCTGGTGATCTGAACTCAGGGCCTCATGCTTTTACAGGGACCTCTTTACCCACTGAGCCATCTCCCTAGCCCTCTACAGTTATTTCTTACTCAGTGGTTTTCTCTTAATTTCAGCCTGTTTTGAAAAACCGTATTACACCACACACACACACACACACACACACACACACACACACACATGCACACACACACACACACACACTATTTCTAGCTTGAAGTACTATGGTGCCTTTTGCATCTTTTACTAATTGGCTGGTAGTATTTAAGTACTGTGTTGGGATATTGCCTGGGATTGTCAGCCAGAAAAAAAAAATACCTGATTTTACTTGAATATGGATCCTGAGAAAAGCATGTGTGTCTGGAGCAGGGGGAGGACAGTGGTGATCAGAGTTGTCAGCAGCCAGTGATCTGAAAGCACCGTGGACAGTGTGAGTGAGGGGGATCGAGCATCGGCTCTCTAAAATCCTGTGCTGTTTTAGTCATGAACAAATTGGTTTTTAAGCTGGGCTAATAAAAGAAGCACAGAATACACATGGAGAGGGGAGTGCGTTTGGGGGATGTTTTCACAGTCAGCTTGGAGGAGACTTGCATCATCCTCCTTCATTGCCGTCCATCAATTCAAGACAGGGTCTCTCACTGCACCTGGAATTTGCTGACTCAGCTAAACTAGCTGGCCAGTGAGCCTTAGGGAACCTCTGTTCTCTGTATTTGCAGAACTGGGATTAGAGGTGCATGCCACCACACTCAGTTTGCTAGGGAATGAAACTCAGGTCTTCATGCTTGAGAGGCAAGCCCTTTACCAAATGAGCCATCTCTCTTGCCCATTGAATTACATTCTGACTCACGTGGGAGAATGGCTTTGAAAAGTTCAGGGAGTCCCCTGTCTCCTGCTTGCCTCACACCTGTGTAAGTCTGGCTGTAGGACAAGGGAAGACTTCAATGTCCCCAAATGCCAGGGATGGCAAGGGATGAAATCACGTTGAAGAATTTAGGTTCTTAGGCCCTCTGAGATCACAACCTGTTTCCATCTCTGTCTAGGAGGCTGATGATATACCAATAAGTTAACATGTCCAATCTTAGTTTCTCTATCAGAAAAATTGGAATGATCACAATAGTGCCTACAAGAGGCAGATTTCAGAGTCAGGGAAGCAAAGGATGTTGCAAGGTCGAGAACAGGGTGACTGGCCTGTGGGGAGGGCACTGGGTGTGAGCTGTGTTATCTTCTCAGTCTTACATGGGTCACCTGACATTGTATTGAGATCAGAGTGTGATGGTGGGGGTTCCACATTATTGGGAACTGAAGAAAGGGACCAGGGAAATCCCATTACCCAGGCCTCTACAGTTCTAACTATCCAGTCCTCTACTCTGGCAGAGGCAAGAAGGTGTTTCGGGGGCATCAACTTAGTCAAGTGTCCCTTTCATTGAGATCTGATGTTTTCTCTGTCCATTGGGAGTCCCTGTGGGTAGGTTTATATCACAGTGTCCTGCCCTTAGGCTAAAGTTAATTATTCTTTTTTTTAATTTTATTTATTTCCATATGTATATGAATGTATTGTCTGCATGCAAGTCTGTGCACCCGTGACGTGCAATGCCACGGAGGTCAGAAGAGGGTGTCGGACTCCCCTGGAACTGGAACTCTCCTGGAATTGGAGTTTCAGACGGCTCTCGGCCGCCATGTGGGTGCTGGGGATCGAACCCGGGTCCTCTGCAAGAGCGGTCGGTGCTCTTAAACGCTAGACCATTTCTCCAGCCCTAACTATTCTTTTATTGCTTTTGTTACTATTTTATTAATGTATACCATTTTATTACTATAATTACTATTATTAGCCCAAATTTGAGCAATCAGACCATATCTCCTGGGAGTTTAGAGGCAGGAGGGAACTTGGTTTCTGTTGGCTGGGAAAATCTGTTATCTCAATAGCTGTGGGACAGTTGCATTTGGCCAAGTGTGGTTTCGAGGAGAGACAGGCACTGTTGTCATGTGGTAGGTGGGACATCCCTCCTCTCACTCTCCTCCTCGTGTTTTGGAAATTTTTTATTCTGTCATCTTGGTAGAGGCAAGGCTGCTTGCTTCGTTCTGATCACAAGATCCCCAAAGGCCAGGTCCTGGTTTCCAGCCCTTATGGCCTTGCTGTCCTAGTGCTGCAGGCTCAGCCAACTGTGCTCAGTGGCCTTGGGGACACATTGCAGAGAATCTGGAACACACTAGAAGGAACTAGGAGTCCTTGGAGGACAGATTGATACCTGGTCTGAGGCAGAAACTATCCATAACGAGTGAGGAATGTCTTCTTACACAAGGAAGCATAGAAGCTTCACAAGACCCTGGGAGCTGTCAAAAGGACCCAGGAGCCAACTTACAGGAGATCTCAGTGGCCAGGGACAGAACAACACGAGCATCAACAGGAACGCACTGAATGGACTGGGAAGATTTCTAATGTGTTTAAATTCAGAAGTTCATGATGACATTAAACACAACAGCCAGGCTCCTGGGACCTCTGAGGATGTGCTGATAATACACCAATGCTGCATTTTCAAATCATCAAACCCAGGGCCTTGTACATGCTGGACAAGGTCTCTACCATTGAGCTATTTCCCCAGCCTGAGTTTTATCATTTTACTACCCAACAAAATAAAGGTTTTAGGAAGTGCTTGCCAATGGCTGCTCATACCCAGCTTAGCGAGGCACACAGGCTTCAAGGCTTGTGATGGGGGAGGACTCCATAACTACAGACCATGTCATCAAAGAACTAAAACTACATCAAGCTTCCAGATCTAGCTTCCGATTTCTAGAAATACAGGAGACGGAGGAGAATGCAAAATTCAGCTATGAGGACAGAATTAAGAATTTAGACTATAGGAAAGCAAGATTCCATGTCTTTTCTTTTTCTAAAACACTTTATTGCATAAGGAATTTTTTGCACAATAGATTCTAAGTGCCCATGTAAAAGTTGGGTGTGGCATCATGTGTTTGTAATCCCAGAACTGGAGAGATGGAGAGAGAGAAATCCTGGGGACTTGCTGGCCAGCCAGTGTGGCCAAAATGGTGAGCTCCCAGTTCAGTGAGAGACCCTGTTTCAAAGAATAAGGTCCAGAATGATCAAAGAAGATGCTGACATCAATCTCTGATCTCCTCATGTGTATATATACACACACACATTCACGCAGCACACAGGCACTCACACACACACACATCACCCTCCCACACAAAATTTTCAAAAATTATTGCACATATTTTAGACATATAGGACAATGCTTCGATACACATGTTGATAGTGGAAGAATTCTTACAGCCACATGAATTAGCATTTCTACATGTTGTGGAATTGAGAAATGCCCCTCAGGGGCTCCCATATTTGAACACTTGGTTCCCAGTTGGTGATGATATTTAGGGAAGTCAGCATGTAGGAGTGAGATCACGCTGGAGGAAGTACATCACTGGGATGTGGATTGAAGTTTTATACTGTTCCCCCACTTCCACCCCCTCTTTGCTCCCTGTTCCCGCTGCCATGTCTAGTCTCTCCTGTTCCCGTGTCTTTCCTGCCATGGCGGACCGTATCTTCCTGGGACCATAAGCCAAAATAAACTTTTTTCTTCTTTAACTTCTTTTGTTCATGGTGTTTGTCACAAGACACAGAGAGCAGACTAGAATACCACATCTCATGTATCCACTCCTGAGCTCGACTCTCAAGTGCGGTACATTATTCTTTGCAGTCCATTCGCTCCCCAGACAAATTCATACCATACACCTGTGGCTTTATGGCCTTTGACCTACACCTTACAATTTCCTCTCCCTTCCTCCCCATCCTGGTGACCTGAAACTTCAAGGGGAGGAAAAAGAAAGGGAAAGAGGAGATGTATTATTAAAAGAGACTTAGTCATTGATGACGTAAGGTTCTCATCTTAATCCAGAATGGAACAAATAAACTAAGAAAAATATGAGACAACTGGGAAACTTTGAAGATTAACTTGACTTTAATGATTTTGAGAATTTATTTGTTTTGTATATGTGTGTGGTGTATGTATGTGCGGTGTACACATTCATATGTGGGTGCACATCTATGCATCCATCCAAAGGCCCGAGAAGGACACTAGATGGTTGTCTCTATGACTCCCTACCTTATTTCTTTGAAGCAGAGTCTTTCACTGAGCCTGGAGCTAGGTTGAAGGCCAGTAAGCGCCAGTAGTACTCCTGTCTCTACTGTGCCCCCAATACTGGGACTATAGACATGCGTATGACCATACCCGGCTTTTGACATGAGTGCTGGAGCTCTGAGCTCAGACCCTCGATGCTCCTGCAGAAAGCACTCTTACTCTCTCAGGTATCTCTCCAGCGTGGTGTTTTTTCTTTAGCAACTCTAGTGACATCCTTACCTGGTTTGCTCTGCGGTTCTTCCTGCTTGTCTTTGCTTTGTTCTTTGGGCACCCTGGAGAGTCTGTGAGTCTTCTGACATTCTTCCCATAAATTGTTTTCTGTTAAAGTTAGCTAAAGTCAAATTCTGTGCATGTGTAGTGAGAATCTGATGGGACAGGCCAGTGACGGAAGAAGGCAGGAGGGAGACAGTGCTGTCCTCTGGGCCCTGTCTTCCTTATTCCAAGTTCCCATTCCTCTTGAGCCTAAAGTTTAATTTCATCCTTTGATTCCGTGAGAACTTCTCAGTGTATACTTTGATTTCGAGCAAACACTCTCTGGCTAAGCAAGCACGTGATCTGTTGCTTACACCCAAAGTATCCCAGTGTAGACACTGGTGCCATTGGCACCAAGCACTTTCCTGCCATGTCTGCTTCTATTACCCTAATGCAGACTTCCATTATATTGGTTTAGTGAACAATGGCTTGTAACTTGGTGTGGTGGTTTGAATGAGTGTCCCCCATAGGCTTTAAGTATTCAGACATATGTCTCCAGTTGGTGGCACTGTTCTTGGAGGTCTTAGAAGGTGTGGCCATGCTAGAGGAAGTACCTTATTGGGGGCAGGCTTAGTGAGTTTAACAAGCCTTGCAGTCTCCAGTTGCTCTCTCTTGACTTCCTGTGCTCATTGTGAGATGTGACCCTTGGCTTGCTGCTCCAGCCCCAGCCACCATGCCTCCTGATACAATGGACTCTGTTTCCCTGGAAGCGTCAATAGTAAGCTCAAATAAACTCTTCCTTTTATAAATTCTCTTGCTCATGGTGGTTTATCACAGCAACAGAAAAGTGACTGATACACTTGGCCTCAGACAAGCAGTGAATGTGCTGTTTATGCTAGGAGAGCCATTCTGGTCTTGGCACAGATGTTAATCATTGTGAAAGATTGCATTTAGTACACATGTGTTCTAATCTACATGTCAGTCTCTTGTAGGTTTAGCTAGAATATGTCATTCAACCTGACGCGAATGTTGTTGACTGTAGAGCCTGAGTTCCTGCATTTATGTGGCTGGATAAGAAGAAATCCACTGAAGTAAGTCCTCTGGAGAGGCAGCTCATCTCCTATTTGGTGACAGCTCTGTACAGATGGGCATAGCCCATTTCAACTGTCTTAGCAGAGTGGCAGATTTAAAAAAAGTGACAGGGGAGATAGCCAGGGTATAAGAGAACAAATCTGGGTTAGTCTTGGACTGTAATAATAACTCTGCTCCTTGTTGCTATGCTCTGTCAGGCAAGTTCTTTAACTTCTCTGTGCCTCAAATTTCACATCTGTGAAATAGACTATTTTAATATTAAGGGAAAGACATACATACACACACACAGCTCTCCAGTTATCCACGATTTTTATACTCTAAGGATTCAGGTATACACAAGCCAATCATGGTCCAAAAATACTAAGTGAAAAATTCTAGAAACAGGCAGTTTATAAGTCTAAATAACTTTTACTACAGTGCATTATTGAGTCACCCCATTTCATTAGTAGTTATTGTTGGTAGTCTCTTATCATGCCTGACTTACAAATTAAACTTCATTACAGTTGTGTTAGTCAATTTTCTGCTGTGGCAAAATATCTAAGAGATATCTGCTTATAAAAGAAAAGGTTTGTTTTGGCTTGTGGTTCTAAAGGTCTCAGTTCACGGTTGGCCCATTCGCTTTTGGACCCATGAAAGGCAGAACATCCTGGTGGGCATCATGGGGCAGAGGAAGCCCCTTACTTCGGGGTGGCCAGTAAGGAGGGAAGGAGGGAGGGAGGGACAGAGAGGGGGAGGGGAAAGAGAGAGAGAGAAAGGAGAGGGAGAACACAAAACAAATCCTTCAAGGAATACCCTCAGTACCCCACTTTTGGACTTTCGGGCTCTCTCCCCTAAAATTTCCACTTCCCAATAACCTGTGAAGCTATGTGCCCATCCATGGATCAGACCATTGATGAGGTCAGAGCCTTGCGATCCAGTCATCTCCAAAGGTCCCACCTGCGAGCACTTTTTGCTGGGGACCAAGCTTTCAGTGATATGGCTGGGGCCATACCAGAAACACACCATACCAATGGGCATACAGGACATCCAAGGTTTGGCATTCCTTGCTTGGGTCTACTGTACATACATGCACTCAGAGGTTGACATCTGGAGGAGACTCTCTGAGTGACACCAATAAATGTTTTGGTTCTTATTGCCATAGGGAGGGTCTTCTGGTATGTGATCACCAACCAAGTGGAAGGCCTGCTTTAGTAAGAGCTGGAATTTTAGAAGGAGAACAAAACAGGCCAAGATCATTTCCCCCTGAGAAGCTTATGTTCTCTAGAGGGAAGATAGATGATTACAAACAATGAAATCTTGACTGTATGAAAGATGTCGATAAAGGTTAGGAAGTTGAAGCTGGGGAGGACTGAGGCAGGGATCAAGGCCTGGGACTCACTGATGTCCCTGAAGCATCTTAACTGTCTGATTCAGGTATAACACCAATCACAAGAATACTAGTGAGAGCATTAGGAATGCCTATTGCTTATCTCTATGTATGTGCTTGGATGTGTATGTATGCTCATATTTTTATGTATACAGGTACACGTGTGTGAGTATATGTACACATATGTGCATGCATATGGAAGGCAGAGGACAACTAAAATGCAGCGTGTCCTTCCTCAGGCACCATCCACCTTTAAAAATTTATATTTTTTATGAGTTCTTTGAGAATTTCATTCCTGGATACAATGTATGTTGATCATATTTGCACCCGCATTCCTCTCCCTACTCCTCCGGGATCTACCCCCCACTCTGCCATCCCCCCAACTCCATATTCCTTTTTCTTCCCCCCCCTCTTCTTAATAACCCACTGAGTTCAATTTGTGTTGTCCGTATTCCCAGAGGCATGGGGCCATCCACCGGAGAATGCCCCATCTCTGGCTCTTACAATCTTCCTATCCCACCTTCTGAGATGTCCCCTGAGCATTCCATAGACACTCGTTCTCTGCATTTTGGCCAGTTTGAGTTTCTATATTAACCACTTTCCACTACACAAAGAAGCTTCTCTGGTGTCTGAGAGCTGCACTGATCTAGAAGTTGGGGCCTCCTTTTGTGTTTTGTCTTATGATCAGGACCTTTCAGTGGCCTGCATCTTGCTGGATTGTCTGGCCAGCAAGCTGCCCCCCCCCCCCCAGGGATTCTCCTGTCTCTACCTTTGCAGTGCTGGGGTTACAAGTGTGAGCCATTATGCCAGAGCTCTTTCATGTGTGTGCTGGGGTTAGAACTTGGGTTCTCATGTTTACATGGCCAGCACTTCACTGACCAGGGATTCCTCTAACCCCTACTCATGACCTTTTACATGTGTATATCTGTATACATTTCACAACAATCCCAGAGTTAGGCAAGGTTATCTCACTTCACAGATGAGGAAACCTGCATGCAATGGTAAACCTGTCACCAGGAGACATATCGCAGGGAAAGCTGGTGTCTTCACAGACTCACATAACCAGCATGTCCAGCTCCCACACTCTGCTTTTCCCTAAGCCATGCTTTCTAGAACACCATTGTCTGTGCAGTGAATCAGAAATGAAAATG
Source organism: Rhizomys pruinosus (assembly GCA_009823505.1). Classification (NCBI taxonomy): domain Eukaryota; kingdom Metazoa; phylum Chordata; class Mammalia; order Rodentia; family Spalacidae; genus Rhizomys; species Rhizomys pruinosus. The sequence goes on from VZQC01008130.1 coordinate 657,502, forward strand.
ATGGTCTCTGACTCCTCAGTACAAAGTCAAAGGAAAAAGACAGCAATGAGGGGGGAGAGAGAGAGAGAGAGAAAAGAGATTCCTTTTGGAGAAAAAACAGTTGGGAAATGAAAGAACTGACTTGAAAGATTATGTATTTAATGTGTATGCCGCTTGCCCTGTCTTTCAAGTTCAGTTTGTCGAGGTTGACAATTTATGGGGATCTTGGGCAAGTAACTGCCTGAAAGCTCGCCACGGCTCCAGCCATGGCAGGTGATTCATTTTATAGTCTGCGAGGATTTTAGGGTAAAATACTTTTCTAATATTTTCCCCTTCTCATACTTTTCTCTAAAGGTGATAAATAGCCCACAGCTAATGCCAAGAAAGTGCCAGGCCTGGTCTTGAATGAGACTGTCCTGTTGTTTCAAGCCACTTCCTACGAGGAAGGGAACTGACCCCCTCCTCCAAGCCAGAGATGAAGTCTTTGAAATGCTCAGGGTCATTTCAAAGGTGCGTCTGCCTCAACCAGTGCATCTCTCCTTCCCTTTACTCCTTGGGTTAGAAGAAAGAAAGAAAGAAAGAAAGAAAGAAAGAAAGAAAGAAAGAAAGAAAGAAAGAAAGAAAGAAAGGAAGGAAGGAAGGAAGGAAGGAAGGAAGGAAGGAAGGAAGGAAGGAAGGAAGGAAGGAAGAAAGGAAGGAAGAAAGAGCAGGTCACTCCATTTCTTTATTTCCTGGTCATCATGTAAGACCTTTTGAGAGAAGTGACACCTTGGGGAGGAGGCCATATTCTAGCTTGCTTTCTGTTGCCTGATAAAACACTGACTGAAAGGAACTTACAGCTTACACTCTATCACCAAGGGAAGCCAAAACAGGAACTCACAGCAGGAACTGAAGCAGACACCATGGAGCATCACTGCTTACTGGCTTGCTTCCCCTGGTTTGAACATCTACTTCTTTTATACAGCTCAGGCCTGCCTTACCAGAGATGACATGCCCACATTGGGCTGGGCCCTCCCACATCAACAAGCAATGCAGGAAATTTCTCAGGTGAGGTTCCTTCTTCCCAGATAACTCTAGTTTTAGTCAACCAGCACAGTCAAGGACAGTGTGAAAAACATCCTTGGCATAGTATAAACTTGACCAAGGAATTTTGGCAAAGGAGGTTTAGGACAAAGGTATGCCGCATGTCATGACCATCTTAGGTGGGGTTGTTGACAGATACCGGGACCCATTCACATATACATTGTGCTTTCATCCCCAACCACCTGTGAGGAAGATATTATCATCAGGCCCATTTCTGCGGCTTCAGTTGTATCTCGGAAGAGTGAGGTGACTCTCTGCAGATCATGCTGCTGAGATAGTGACCTGGGGAAAGAATCGGGGCCTGAGCAAAAGTGGGGTAGGCAGAAGCAGCTGGTGAGGATTCAGATGCCTGGACACAGCTGGAGAGCCAGGTGTCGGAAGGGAAGTGCTGGGAGAAGATGAACCTGCAAAAGACTGTGGAGGCCATGGGAGCCTGCCAGCAGCTTTAAAGCTGGAGAGTGACATCACTGTATTAGCATTTATAGAGCTCTTGTCGGAGGATGAGCTTGGGGAGGAGGCCCAGGTGGAGACAGGACGGCCAGAGATCAGAATCTTTTTCCGCATCTGTGCTGGCAATGCAGAGTTTGGAAGGAGAACACGGTAAGAGCTGTGTCTGCAGGGGAGACACAGCTGGTGGGGGAAGGAGGGCTGTCTGTGGAGGAAGACGCGGAGAGCAGTAGGTACTGCAGTGCATGTGGAGCGTCCAAGCCCTGGACAGCTGGCTACCAGAAGACCTCATACAGAGCCCCACAAGTGTCTGGACTGAGCCATAGAATCTTCTATTTCTGCTTTGGCCAACAGAACCAATGATTTTTTTCTTCCTCTGTGCCTGCTTGATTCTTGTGTTTGTGTCTGTGTGTGTTCATGTGTGTGTGCATGTGTGTGTGGGCACACATGTACATGAGTGCATGTGAATGTGTATGAGTGCATGTGAATGTACACGAGTGCATGTGAATGTACATGAGCGCATGTGAATTACATGAGTGCAAGTGAATGTAGAGGCCAAAGGTCAAATGTGGGTGTCTTCCTCATTCACTTTCTGTCTTATTGAGTCAGGGTCTCTTACTGAATCTGGAGCTTACAGATTGGCTGAACTGACCGGTCAGTGTGTGCAGGGATCCTCTCTCTGGTCTTTCCCTTCCTGGTGCTGGGACTACAAGCAAGTTCCACCGTGCAGGCTTTTTACATAGATGCTGGGGATCTGAACTCATGCTTACAATGTTGGCACTTTAGCAAATGAAGCCATTTCCCTAGCCCTCCTAATTTATTTTTATTGCTCTTCTTTTACCATGGTGTGTGTGTGTGTGTGTGTGTGTGTGTGTATGTGTATGTGTGTGTGTGTGTGTGTGTGTGTGTGTATACACAAGGGAGCACCATCTTTACTGAATCAGGGGAAAGCTATTTCTATCTTTTTTTTTTTTTTGACCCACAGACCCTTCCATAAAGGAGACAGCCATTGATTGAGTCTTTGGGGGTTTTTATACCATGTGACAAATGCAAGATCAAATAATACATAAGTGCTTATTAAATAAATGGCTTACAGGTAACACGTGGCTTACAGGTAACACGTGGTTACAAAGGCTACCAGAACAATGGCAGCGTTGGGAGGCAGAGCTCTGTCCTGGGCAAAGCTTACAGGAAAGGCTTCTATGCTGGGTGACCACAGGAGGCCGAGGGGAAGACTCCTGTCTGCCCTTCCCCATCTCCTGTCCTAAAGTTTTTCCTGCTCCAAAGTTTTTGATTACCAGAACATCGTAAGGTCTTTTAGCAACCAATGATGCATTTTTCTATTTCCATTATACCTTCTTCCCTTCCCTTCTCTTCCCTTCCTTTCCTTTTCCTCTCTCTTTCAGGAGGAAACTATTTCAACCGTGGGTTCCTATTCTTTTCCTATCAAAAACTGCCTGAACACAGTTGGATATTAACCATCATTCTCTGTTACTATCTTTGGTTTCTGCTCACCTTGGGAGAAGGCAAGGCCAGCTCTCCCTTTCCTGTGATGATGCGTTCATTGTTAGAGGTGGCTCATTGGTTAGCTTCTAACTTCACTTAACTCAGAAGCTTGGTCCTTTTCTCTGTCCTGTTCTTCCACAAATCTCTGCAAGCGTTGACCTCCTAGGATGTGTGCGATGGGGCTGAGGAGGACAGAGAGGCAGGGAAGGGAACCGAGTATGCCTAGCCTCCTCTCACATACTCATTGCCCTTTCATTAGAGCCACCTTGAGAGGTAGACATCATCATTCCTATTCCTGCTTTAAATTTAAGAAACTAAAGACACACAGCACATAAAACTCAAAGAACCCTGCATTGTAACTCTTTGTATTGATTTTCAGTTATTCTAGTTATGTTTTAATAGATGGGAACACTTAGGCTAGAAGGGTATTAGATAACTGCACAAGAATTCAAAGCCAAAAAAGGGAGCACGCAGAGGGGTTTTGAGCTAGCTTGCTCCTTGTTATTCTAACCCCAGTGTACTTCCATTGTGGTGGATGGCTTTAGTGTCAATTTGACAGAGCTGGATTGAGGGAACCTCATTTGGGGGATTGCCTCCATTGGACTGGCCTATGGCCATGTTTGTGGAGCATTTTCTTGATTGTTGAGTGATGTGGGAGGGCCCAGTCCACTGTGGGCGGTACCACCCCTGGGCAGGTTGTTGTGTATTGTGTAAGAAAGCAGGTTGAGCATGGGCCAGGGGAATAAGCCAGTAAGAAGCATTCCTTCATGGCCTATGCCTCAGCTCCTGCCTCCAGGTTCCTGCCCTGAGTTCCTAGCTTGGGCTCCCTCAGTGATGAACTATGACCTGGGAGATGTGAGCTGAATAAACCCTTTCCTACTCAAGTTGGTACTGGTCAGAGTGTTTTGTCACAGTGATTGAAAACAAACTAGAACACCCACTAAACAGTTAAGTTCATTGCTACTCAAAGTGTGATTGGCGGACAACCAGAATCAGCTTCACCCAGAACTTTAAGACTATATCTTCTCAGGACCTACTTGGCACTACCAAACCAATGTGTATTTCAACATAAGTCTAGGGGGACAGCGTGTACATTGAAACTTGATCATCCATAATGGTTTCTTTCCCTCGTCTAGCCTAGGGACTAGTAGTCTCATTTAGGTGTCTCCCCACCAACTTCAGACTAGGGGAGAAAGCCAACTTGAACTGTGCTACTTGAGCCCCTGATGATTTTGCCTACAGCAGAAGCATTTTTGTAACCAAAACCCTTTCAGCCAGCCCAAAGAATGGAGAGAAATAATAAAATGGTGGCTGTTTAAAGTACCAAGTCATTGGTGGATTATTCTGCAGCAGTACATGGAGAGAAGTTGGCAACACAGAAGTAGAATGTGGTTATAATATAAACCTAAAATATGGAACTGGCCTTAGAACTGGGCAGAGGCCTAGATGCTACCAGGAGACCATTAATGGAGGCTGGTGCGGGATGGCGAAGATGGTACTGTTGGGGGTAGGAGAAACAGGATTTCAATAATCAGCATCAATAGACAGTAAAGCAAAACTATCCCCTGCAGTGGACATAAACACAGAGACAGAGATGGTGCCCGACGAGCCCCTCAGTTGGCTAAGGAGGTTTTCAGAAAGAATGTTGAAAGGGCCACCTGACACTTTCAAATCTATTTTTGAGGCAGGGAACAGATGGTAGAATTCATGCAAGATGAAAGTAGAGGCACTAAGGGAATGCTGGGGTGGTAAGGGTTAAATGGGGAACAGGGTGGGAGCACAGGGGAGATAGAGCTGTCAGCCTTGAGTGCTGCAGTGCTATAATACCAACCTGCCAGAGAAAAATGTGTCCCCTGGTGCAGTAGTGGTATGGCTGTCATGAGGTAACTGCTCTCTGATTGGATCTGAGGCCTGCTCAATAGGAAGGAATTCATGCCTGTTACTGTATACCTCTTGTCATTGTCTCCTTCTCCTCCTCCTCCTCCTCTTCCTTCTCCTTCTCCTCCTCCTCCTCTTCCTCCTCCTCCTCCTCCTCCTCTTTTCCTCTTTTTTCTCCTCCTCATCCTCTTCTTCCTCTTCCCTCTTCTTTTAAGAACATGGCTAGGGAGTCATAGGCCCCAGGGAGGAGCTCACTATTATTGCTTTGCTAAACGAAGATGACTTGAGCCACCTTTTATGTTTAAACCCATACAAGGCTATTCTCAGCCTTGATCATTAAAGCTTCTCTTTATAGTAAGTGACAGAGACTGCAGAGATTCACAGCTGCTCAAGATGACGAGGATAAATGACCATTGAGTACTTAGGCCTAAACAGGACATTTACTCCTGCCCTCTAAGGCTCAGGGAACATCATGGAAGAGGGAGTAGAAAGAATGCAAGGGCCAGATGACTGGGAGAAGGGCTACAAATGCTATGTTCCAGACAGGACATGGTGTTGCAGCCATGAACTCACAGCAGCTGAGTTACCAGCACTGGGACTGACAAAGGTAGGCCCATCTGTCAAATGTCACTCATGAATGAGGAACGGGCTTGTGGAGTCCTACCCCTCACTATTGGCCGTGCATGCACGCTGGGGCACAGGAATCATTGTCTTCAGTTTGAACTCACTGGTGAGACCACCATGTCACCGATGGTCACATGGATGACTTTGTTTACACTCAGTGAGTCACCAAGCAAAATTAAACGATATGAATGTAAGAAAAGGACTCTCAGAGAAGAGAAAAGTGTGGGCAGGGGTGGAAGGGAGAGAAGGGAGGTAGAGGGCGAGAATAATCAGATTTCATTATATCCAAGTATGAAGCTATCAAAGAATAAAATTTTAAATATTTTATTTATTATTTTTATTTTATGTGTATGAGTGTATTGCCTGCATGCGTGTAAGTGCACCTGTGTTATGAAATGTCCACTGACATCAGAAGAGTGTTAAGGATGATTGTTAGCTGCCATATAAGTGCTAGGAGTTGAACCTGGGTCCTTTGTAAGAGCAGCCAGTGCTCTTAGCCACTGAGCCATCTCTCCAGCCCCTCAAAGAATAAATTTAATAAAGATAAAACAGCACTTTGAGAAACAAAACAAAGAGAAAAAAATTCAGTAAGAGTAGAAGGTTGCTTCCTTAATGGGTCTTTCCGAATCTCTCATACCCATGAAGCATTTGTGGCCACCGCATTAGAAAATGCATCCTTACCAGTGCAGGAACTGCTGTGGAGCAGCCATTAGAAGATGCATCCTTACCAGTGCAGGAACTTCTGTGGGGCAGCCATTAGAAGATGCGTCCTTAGCAGTGCAGGAAATCCTGTGGGGCAGCCATTAGAAGATGCGTCCTCAGCAGTGCAGGAACTGCTGTGGGGCAGCCATTAGAAGATGCGTCCTCAGCAGTGCAGGAACTCCTGTGGGGCAGCCATTAGAAGATGAGTCCTCAGCAGTGCAGGAACTCCTGTGGGGCAGCCATTAGAAGATGCGTCCTCACCAGTGCAGGAACTCCTGTGGAGCAGCCCTCTACCAAGATCAGCCAGGGAGCTTTCAGAAAGCAGCTGGTACATTCAAAGGTGAAGCACAGCTACTCAAGGTGTGGTCCCTGCCACAACAGAAGCATCATCACCACAAAGCTTGTTAAACCTTACAAAATCACAATCTCTGGGTCTAGCAGCAGATTCCAGGGATAGAATCTCCCAAGATAAAAATTCTATATTTAATTTTGAATTTTACTTTAGTTTTAATTGGCATTTGATAATTGTACATATTTATGGAACACAATGCATTATGTTACTACATGTATGCAGAACTGGGGATGTAGCTTAGTGTTAGAATGCTTGCCCAGCGTGCATTCAGCTAACACCTCAGTATCACCCAAAGTGATCCACACATGTATACCTTTCGTAATGGTCAAATTTGAGCATTTAGAATATCCATTGCCCCGGACATTAATCATTTCATTGTGATGAGAACAGTAAATATCTTCTAGCTGTTAGTGGAGGTGGCATATAAATGCCATGTGGTAATGTATAGGCATCAAAGGAATAGTATCTTGTCATTTGTGAGAACATGGATGTTAGTGAAAGGCAATACTGTCTGAAAAATAAACCAGGCAGAGAGAGACAAGTACTATATGATCTCGCTCATCTGCAGAATTTAAAAGACTTGCTCTTGTAATGCAGAAGAGGGATTGTCAGAGGCCCAGGAGGGCAAGGAGGAGGTGGGATCAGCACAGATCTGTCAGAAGGTAGAAGGTTAATGGCCATAAAGAATGGGCTGGAGAGACGGCTCAGCATTTAAGAGCACTGACTGCTCTTGCAGAGGACCTAGGTTTGATTCCCAGAACCCACATGGCAGCTAAGAATTGTCTTCAGTGCCAGGCATGGTAGCGCACACTTTTAATCCTAGCACTCAGGAGGCAGAGGCAGGTGGATCTTGGTGAGTTCAAGCCATCCTGGTCTACAGAGTGAGTTCCAGGCCAGCTGAAGCTACAGCGAGACCCTGCCTCCAAAAAAAAAAAAAAAAAAAAAAAAGACAACAGCAACAACAACAAGCCAAAAAGACCAGGGTGGTGGCACACGTCTTTTGCCCTAGCATTTGAGAGGTAGAAGCTTCTCTGGAGAATCAAGAGTTTGGGGCCAGCTGAAGCTTGTTTCCATTACACAGTAGGGTGACTATGTCCCTCAGTGTTATATAGGAATCTAGGATTTAACAAGCCTTCTGTCCAGATGTTTCCAAGTGCTGATAAACATTACGATGTACTAGTGGGTTTCATAAAGGAACTCTAACAGATTCAAGGGTAGAGAAAAGATAAGCAGGAAGGGGCATGCAAACGGGGACCAGGGGGACACACAGACTCTCAGTGGGGTTTGAGGAGAACTGGAGCCATGGAAGCAGGGCCATTCTGGATCCGAAGCAAAGGAGGAAGAGGGATGCAGGACCCCTCACCTTCTTCTCTGCTGCCGTCTGCTTTCAAAGCTGAAATCCTTATTGATCTAAACTAACCCAAAACTAGAGTGCTAAGGAGATTCCTGTGCATGGAGCAGGGCAGAGGCACAGAAGGACCAAGGAACTCTCAGCAGCCAATTCAAAAATACACACATCTCATGTACAAATGTACAGCTATTAATGTGAAAAAGATATCCAAGCACCCAAGCCATCTTATTTAGGCCCAGCTCCACCCCTCCTGTGCATACAACTAAAGAACTATAAGCTAACCTACCATAGATATACCTGCACATCCATGTTAATTTTTGCACTATTTACAAGAACTGGAACCGCCCTAGGTGTTGGTCAATATGTGAAGTAACAATAAAAATGTGGTCCATGTACCAGTGAAATTTTAGGCAGCCATAAAGAAAAATGAAGTCATGATATTTACAGGAAAATGGATGCAATCCGATCATTTTAAGTGAAATAAGCCAGAGGCAGGAAGACACATGTCACATTTCTCTTCTGTGTAGAACCTACATTTAGATTGTGTACATGTGTGTCAAATTTTTCAAAGAGAAATTCATTTACATGTTATTTTGGGGAGCCATTCTGTAAGCACTGAGATCTCACCACTCAATTTTAAGAAAATAAATTGCCGCTATTAATGTTTTCTTCTTTCTTCCTTTCCCCTCTCTTCCTCTTTTCTCTTCACTTCCATCCCCTTCTTTCCTCCTTTCCTTTTCTCTCTCTGTCTTCCCACTCCCTATCACTCTCTGTATTATGTAACAAAATTATAGTAAATAAAGTATTGTATCCTGCCTTTTTCATTTAAAGTTATGTTCCGAGCATTTCCTTATGCCATTAAGGAGTCTCTGAAAACATGTTTTTTAGTGGCTGTGCAGATGGTTTAAAGATGACTGTTATTGTAAGTTGACTCAAATCCTTTTGGGAAGTAGGTGGTGTATGATACATGAATTATAAATGAAAAGCAAATTGTTCTTAATTTTACCCTCAATCTCTCAAAGTGCAGCAGCTCTTTGTGAATCTGCTTCTTCAAAGCCTCTGAGATTGAAGGGACAGTGACAAGGACCAAAAATGAAGCACTAGGTGGAAGGATGTGAGCTGGGGCCTGGTCCACGCCTAGCTCAGCCTACTCTCTAACAGGCGACCCTGGGAGAAATCTCGGTAGATAGATGAGAGTGCTCGTATCAGCTGAGAGTCCTCATTGGTTTCAACTATGATTTCTGGTACAAGTCTAGGACCCTTATAGAGAGAAGAAAGCCCCATTGTGGTAATGCTGACCCCCCACCTCCTATCACTCTGCTCCCAGGTATCCTGACCTCACAGCTTGCCCGGACCAGATCATGCCCCCTAACAGTCTTCTTCTTCCACCTTTACCAGTATAGTCCTCTCTACAAGGTTTCCTGTGACCTGCCACAAGGAGTGTCAGACACTAGCTCTCACTATAGTCGATATAGTCCCATTTGTTCAGGTGCCTACTACATAACACCTCTGCCTCCCTCCCTCCACTCCTCATTGCTTATTTCATCTGCCCCATTCCTTAAATCCACCACACATGCTCCCGCCCAAGGGCCTTGACATCCATGCTCATTCAGATTTCCTCAGACCTTATACCTTATACCTTATACTTTATACCTTATACCTCATACCCTGTTGAAATGGGTCTGAATCAGAAGCCTCCTTTGACCCCCTTCTACAAGCAACCTTTTCCAGCATTGCTCCCTCTTTATGTGGCTTTATTTTTGTGGGCACAGTTATCTGTAGGAACAGATTTATTTACTAGCATTCTATCCCCACTAGGGTGGGCGTTCCACAGCATCCGGAGCTAAGCCTGTTTTAATCATTTCTTTACCTTCTGTATGTCAAAAAATATTTAATAAGTGTTTAATAAAATACACTAGTCAGAAACCAGTAAGAATCAAACAAGCAAATGAATGAACAGAAGCTTTCTGGAGGGTCAGATGCACAAACACTCCAACTTCATGTTTGGCACAGGTAGTCAGACTTGGCTGCGAGCCGGCCATGGTGTCCCCTCTGTACTTAATGTTCCCTTCCCTTAGGCCTCCTTATGGCCTCCCTGCCTCTCCTCTGGCTCTTTGCCCAGGTCCTAATTCAGCTCCTTCTCAAGAAGGCTGTGGTTCCTCTTCTTGCCCCATTTAGTGGTTTGAGAGCCCTCTGCGCCTCACCGATGATGGCAGTGACCACCTTCCTGTTTTCACGGCATTTAATGGCTTATAATGCACTCGGCCGAAAGGGATCTCTTTATTTCCTCCTCTGTTCCTGGAAGTGGATTTCCCGCCTTCATTTCAGCCATTTGCTTAAGCTGCACAGTTTATTGAACACCTGCTTGGTTGGGTACTTGGATACCCTATGAATCAGGCAGAGACAGTTCCTTGTCTCAGCCTCAAATCAGTCAATGATACAGTGAATATGCTCTAAAATTTTAACTGGCGGTAGGGGACAGGTCCCATGTGTGGAGTGTTTGTGCACCTCGAGTAATTTAATTCTTTTTTTTTATTGATTCTTTGTGTATTTCATACATCATTTTCCAATTCAGTTCAGGCATATTTCCCTTTCCCTTCCCCCCAACCCACCCCACCCCATCCCAGATCATGCATTCTGCCATAACTGTCCTGCATCTTTCTCTCATTTTTTTTTTTTTTCATTTTTAGCTATAAGTGATAATCCATGAGTACAAGCATCCTTCATGCAAAACCTATCTGCAGGCTGTTGTGCCCAAACACCTACAGCCCCACCATCCAGTGGGGGGTGACAGGTTGTTTGTTCAATCAAGTTGATCAAATGAGTGTCCAGACTACATTGCTGTAGTTTCACCATTCACCCCAATCGCAGCCCTTACATTCTACCACGCCCCCTCTTCCGCAGGTTGTTCCCTAGGCTTAGAAAAGGGGCACAGGTGGATGAGAGGTAAAACAGTCCACTCTCTCTGGAGCTGTTGACTTGGACTCTGGTCAATTCTGGCTGTTTCCTTTCATGGGCTGACAGTTTGTCCAGGAATAACCTTTCGATCCTACTAATGAAGAACAAGCAATTAGATATATAGGTATTTAAGCAGCACTAATAGTTATGGTAGGTTACTTTAGCATAGACACATGTTTGGATATGTTAATCCATGAATTACAATTTTCCCCCCTGTTAAATATGACAGGGTCTTACTGTGGCTTATAACATCTCCTAACCTGTAGAGGATGTAAGCTTGTGGCATCAGCCATGGGTTATTTCTCCAAGGGGAGAGCCAATAGCCAATTAGATTTGGGATATACAGGCACATGGCTGCCTCTGCTGCACAGTATTTCCAGGCAGGTGAGGTGTAGCTGGTGCTGACGGTGGAGTCTTGCTTGACTCAGGGAGACCCATATTTGCTTTATTGGTTTAGTGGCCTTTGGTAACACTCTCTGGCATTCCAGAGGCCATCTGTACACTTGCATGTGTGGTCTCAATACATCCCTCCCATGTTAACGTCAGGTCTTCGGCAGCAGGGTCTTATTGCCTCTCCTCCTGTAGGTATCCCAACTTAGAGGCAAGGAGCCCTTACCTTTTGTGGGGCCTTGGATCCCCTGGCCAACATCCACCTGGTAGAACAATCCATTGCTGATGTCAGAGCTCCTGTATTAATATATTTTGCCTGAGTGCATAGCCCTAGGACTTTAGTATTATATTTGGTTCTGAACAGAGAGTAATCCCTTCCACAGTTCCCATGTCTAGTAGTCAATTAAAGAAAGCAGTTTTACCGGTTTTATAAGAGATTACCTCTACAATAGTTGTCTCCAATTTACAGTTGGGGAGCGACCTCATCATTGTCATATTTCTCCTTGTTCTATGGGTGGGAAGGCAAGGAAGTCTCTCATATCAGAACCTTTGTGGCACCTAGAAGGTAAGTTTCATTAGGACTCATTATAACTAGTTGTTACATGTAGGATCCACAGAGGGGTTCGATGTTTATGGCAATCTGAGGCTTTTCTTCCTTTGAATGTTCAGACGGGTCAGCCTTTCCGTTGCCACTTTTTGGTACATCCTACTCAATGCAAACCTGTATCTTTTCTTTCTCAGCCGTTAAGTTGGTGACGTTTTGTCCTGTTGGAACAAACAAATCTTTTCCCATAGTTAGTTTTAAGATTTGAATTGCAAGGGTTTGATGAAAAGGTTTCATGTCTTTCTGTATCCCCCCCCCTTTTTTTTAGCGTATGAGTCTCCAGAAGACAGTTGTATTATACATGACTATAGGGTGGAGTCAAGGCACAGATTTCATCAAATTCACCCATGTTGTTTTGGGTGACTATATATGATTAACTTGGGAAGCAAACTTAATTTTTACGTTAAATCATCTTAAAGAGAATGCTACAAGGTGATACTGTACAACAGAGAAATTATAGAGAACATTTGTATGTGTCAATCCCAAAGTTCTTGCTCTACAGATTTTATGTAAAGCAAATGTGGGCAACAGCGAATTATATCTCCATTTAATTCAGATGCATTACCATTTTTATCAGATTCTGTAAACCAATGTTGTTTAATATACACATGTTTACTTTTACTTTTACTAAGTCCTAAAACACCATGTGTCCTGTAGACAGTGTCTAGGCGAAACTGGGTACTTGCTGAGCTCACGTCAATTAAATATGCCTTAATCGAATATACACCCGTGTCCCTCTCCCACCCATCCCCCCTTTCCAATTCACCATTTCAGTCCATTTTCTGATGCAGTCTTTCTGTTGTTCTTTTACTATGCCTCCCTCTCCATGAGAAATATTTATATCTGGGTTGTTGGTACTAGCATCCACATATGAGGGACACCATTTGTCGTTTGTTTTTCTGGGACTGTGTTACTTCACTTAACATAATGTCTTCCAGCTCCATCCATTTACCTGCAAATTTCATGATGTTGTCCCTCTTTACTGCTGCATAGTATTCCATTGTATACATGTACCACATTTTCTCTATCCACTCGTCAGTTGAAGGGCACCTGGGCTGGTTCCAGCTTTTTGCTATTGTGAACAGAGCTGCAATAAACATAGCTGTGCATGTATCTTTGCAGTAAGTTGTGTCTTGTGGGTATATACCCAGGAGTGGTATGACTGGGTCAAATGGAAGGCTCATTTTGAGTCTTCTAAGGGTTCTCCACACTGCTTTCCATAGTGGCTGTACAAGTTTACATTCCCACCAGCAATGGATGAGTGTTCCCCTTTCCCCACAACCTCTCCAGCACTTGGTATCATTCATGTTCCTGATCCTAGCCAGTCTTATTGGAGTAAGGTGATATCTCAGAGTGGTTTTAATTTGCATTTCCTTAATTATCAGAGATGTTGAACACTTCTTAAGATGTTTCTCGGCCATCTCTAACTCCTCCTCTGTGAAGTCTCTATTCAGATCTTTGCTCCATCTTTTGAATGATTCATTTGTTTTCTTTCTTCTTTGTTTTTTGAGTAGCTTGTATACTCTGGAAATTAATGCTTTGTCAGATGTATCTGCTGTGAAGGTTTCCTCCCACTCTGTGGGTCTTCTCCTCACTTCCTTTATTGCTTCCTTTGATGTACAGAAGCTTTTGAGTTTAATGAGGTCCCATTTGTCAATTGTCGATCTTATTTCTTGTGCAGCTGCTGTCTGATTTAGGAAGTCTTTTCCTACACCTATGTCTTGTAGTCTGCTGCCAAGCTTCTCTTCTATCACCTCCAGAGTTTGGGGTTTCACGTTGAGGTCTTTGGTCCATCTGGAGTTGACCTTTGTACAAGGTGAGAGGTAGGGGTTTAATTTCATTCTTCTACAAGTGGTGATCCAGTTTTGCCAGCACCACTTGCTGAAGATGCTGTCTTTCTTCCATTGTGTCTTCTTGGCCCCCTTGTCAAATATGAGGTGGCTGAAATTGTATGAGCTCAGGTTTGGATCTTCAGTTTTATTCCATTGGTCAACTGGTCTGTTTTTGTGCCAGTACCAGGCTGTCTTTATGACTATAGCCCTGTAGTATAGTTTGATGTCTGGTATAGCGATCCCCCCTGTATTGCTCTTTTCACTCAGGGTTGCTTTGGCTATTCGGGGTCTTTTGTTTTTCCAAATGAAATTGAGGATTTTTTTTTCCAAGCCTGTGAAGAAACTCTTGGGGATTTTGATTGGGATCGCATTAAATCTGTACACTAGTTTGGGTAGGATGGACATTTTTACTATATTTATTTTCCCAATCCATGAGCATGGGAGGTTTGTCCATCTTCTGATGTCTTCCTCAATTTCCTTTTTCAGGGGTTTAAAATTTTTGTTGTAGAGATCCTTGGTGTCTTTGGTTAGGTTTGTTCCTAGGTATTTTATTGTTTTTGAGGCTATTGTGAGTGGGAAGGTCTCCTTGTAGTCCTTCTTCAATTGCTTGTTGTTGGTGTACAGAAAGGCTACTGATTTTTCTAGGTTTATTTTGTATCCTGCCACTTTACCAAAGCTCTTAATCGTTTCTAGGAGTTTTCTGGTGGAGTTCTTAGCATCCCTTAGGTAGACAATCATATCATCAGCAAAAAGGGATAGCTTGACTTCCTCTTTTCCAATTAGAACTCCTTTAATTTCCTTTTCTTGCCTTATTGCCCTAGCTAGGGTTTCTAGCACTATATTGAAGAGGAGTGGTGACAGGGGGCAGCCTTGCCGAGTTCCTACCTTTAAGGGGAATGCTTCTGTCATTTCCCCATTTAGGATGATATTGGCTGTGGGTTTTCTGTATATGGCTTTGATTACATTGAGGAATGATCCCTCCAGACCAATTCCCTCCAGGACTTTAAACATGAAAGGGTGCTGGATTTTGTCAAAGGCTTTCTCCGCATCAATTGAGATGATGGTGTGGTTTTTGTCCTTCAGTCCATTGATATGTTTGATGATGTTTATTGATTTTCGTATGTTGAACCATCCCTGCATGTCTGGTATGAATCCAACTTGGTCATGGTGGATGATTTTCTTGATGTGAGTCTGTATGCGATTTGCCAGAATCCTGTTTAGAATTTTGGCATCTGTGTTCATTAGGGAGATGGGTCTATAGTTCTCCTTTTTGGTTGTATCTTTCCCTGGTTTTGGTAGTAGCGTAATGCTGGCTTCATAGAAGGAATTTGGGAGAAGTCCCTCCATTTGTATCCTTCTAAACAATTTAAGTAGTAATGGTTGTAAGTCTTTACGAAATATTTTATAGAATTCTGCCGTGAATCCATCCGGGCCTGGGCATTTTTTGGTTGGGAGGCTACTTATTACATCTTCGATTTCTTCCTGTACTATTGGTCTGTTTAGGCTGTCGATCTCTTCTTGGTTGAGCTTTGGTGATTCCCAGGATTTCAGATATTCATCCATTTCTTCTAGGTTTTCAAACTTAGTAGAATATAAGTTTTTGAAGTAGTCCCGTATGATTGTCTGGATCTTTTCATTGTCTGTTGTGATATTTCCCCTTTCATCACAGATTCTATTGATTTGGAGTTGTTCCCTCTTTCTTTTGGTTAACTGGGCTAGAGGTCTGTCTATCTTGTTTATTCTCTCAAAGAACCAACTTTTGGATTCATTGATTTTTTGTATGGTTTTCTTTGTTTCTATTTCATTGATCTCTGCTCTGATTTTTGTTATTTCTTCTTGTCTGCTCCGTTTAGGGTTCATTTGTTGTTGTCTCTCAAGTATTTTTAGCTGCAGTGTTAGATCATTCACTTGTGTTCTTTCTGTTTTTTTAATGTAGGCACTTAGAGCTATAAACTTCCCTCTTAGGACTGCTTTTAAAGTGTCCCATAGATTTTGCTGTGTTGTTTTATCATTGTCATTCAGTTCCAGGAATGTTTTTATTTCTTTCTTTATTTCTTCCTTGACCCACTCATTATTCAGGAGAGTGTTGTTTAGTCTCCATGTGTTCCTGTAGGTTGTAGGGTTTATTCTGGTGTTGATATTGAGTTTTATTGCACTGTGGTCTGATAGAATGCATGAGATTATTTCAATCTTTTTATATTTGTTGAGTTTTTTCCTGTGTCCCAGTATATGGTCTATTTTGGAGAATGTTCCATGAGGTGCTGAGTAGAAAGTGTATTCTCTGGTGTTTGGGTGAAATATTCGGTAGATGTCTGTGAGGTCCATTTGGTGTATTGTGTCATTTAGTTCAGATGTCTCTCTGTTTATCCTTTGTCCTGTTGATCTGTCTAGAGGACTTAATGGGGTATTGAAGTCCCCTAGTATTAGTGTGCTGGGGTTAATCTGTGCCTTGAGATCCTGAAGAATTGTCTTTATAAAGTTTGGTGCACTGATGTTTGGTGCATACATATTTATGATTGTGAAATCTTCATCGTCAATTGTTCCTTTAATAAAGATGTAATGGCCCTCTTTGTCTCTTTTGATTTCTTTTGCTTTGAAGTCTATTTTGTCTGATATTAGAATAGCAACACCTGCTTTCTTTTTGGTACCATTTGCTTGGAATACTTTCTTCCATCCCTTCACCTTAAGTTGGTGCCTATCCTTGAAATTGAGATGGGTTTCTTGTAGACAGCATATAGATGGGTTTTGTTTCCTAATCCATTCTCCCAGTCTATGCCTTTTGATTGGGGAGTTTAGCCCATTAATATTTAAGGTTATAATTGAAGGATGGATGTTGCTTCCTTTCACTTTATTATCCATTTGGACTTCTAGCCTCTGATTTTGCTCCTATGGTTATGTTTTTATTAGTTTCTTTTCCTAGGTGTTTGAGGATTGTTGCTCCTCTCTTCTGCCCTTTGAATTGCTTCAAGTATTTTATGAAGAGCTGGTTTTCCAGACATGTATTCCATCATTTTGTTAATGTCATGGAAGATTTTTCTCTCTCCTTCAACTATAGTCGACATTTTTGCTGGGTAAAGTATTCTGGGTTGGCATCCATAGTCCCTTAACACTGGGAATGCTTTGTTCCATGTTCTTCTTGCTTTCATGGTTTGAGCCAAGGAGTCAGTTGTAATTCTGATGGGTTTCCCTTTGTATGTGACTTGTTTTTCTCTCGTAGCCCTCAGAATTTTGTCTTTGTTTTGGGCATCTATCATTTTAACTATGATATGGCGTGGGGTGTTTCTTTTCTGATCTTGTCTATTTGGGGTCCTATGTGCTTCTTGTATTTGTATGGGTTTGTCTATCTTTAGTTTGGGGAAATTCTCATCTATTATTCTGTTGAAGATCTGATCAATACTATTCTCTTGAGATTCTTCTCCTTCCTTTATTCGTATGATGCAGGGGTTTGATCTTTTCATAGTGTCCCATATTTCCTGGTTGTTCCAGTTTTGTGTATTTTTAAATTTTTCATAATCTTTATTTGAGTTTTTTAGTTGCTCTGTGTTATCTTCCAGATCTGATATTCTTTGTTCTGCTTCCTCCATTCTACTTCTTAGGATTTTTCCTTTCCTTTCTTCTTGATTGGATGAGTATTCTAATTCCTTTTTCATTTCATCCTGTGTTTTCTTTAGTATTTCCATTTCCTTTTTGAGCTTCTCAATCTCTTCTTGGTGCTTCTCAATCTCTTCTTGGTGCACCTTACTTCGTTGGTTGGCTTCCTTTTTCAGTGTTTCTACTTCCTTTCAGAGTTTATTTTTCTCTCTCTCTAGTTCCTTTAGTTCTTTCCGATGTTTGTCATTGTATCCCTCTAGGTCCTTTTTGAGTTTTTCATTCTCTCTCTTTAGATCTCTGAATTCTTCTTTATGTTCTTTAATTTCTCTGCATAGGTCTGCAATTATTCCTCTAAGATCTGCTCCTTGGGTCTCCTCCAAGGGGTTCCCATTGTAGCTATCTCCTTCAGGTTTGGTAGAGCCTGGTGCAGGATTATCCTGTGCCTTTCCCATGTTTTCCCTTCATCATGTCCCTGGCATGTGGGCTTCCCTTTTGTGGTTCAGATCACAAATACCTTTTCACTATGTTAGTAGATGGTTTTGCTTTCCTCCTTAAGATGCTTTTTTTCCCCTTTCCTCCTCCTTATTTATGGAGTATTGACTTGTCTAGTTTTCAGGCTTTCAATTTTGTTTATATATTGGATATTGGAACCGAAAGCACTCTTCTCTTCTTGTTCTGAAGAATCTCAAAAAAAAAGTCCACTTGGATTCTCACCGATTACCGACAGTGGTGGGGGGGGGGTGTTATATGCCTGACCTAGACGGCGCCCCGGTACCGCCTGCGTGACTTCCTGCCAGCCCACACAAAGGCACAGAGGCACCGACCCAAACCCGCTGACCGTCTGGTCCAGTGCGGAGACACTGACCCAAACCGCTGACCTAGCCCGCGCCCGGGTACCGGCCTGAGTGACTTCCGGCCAGCCCGCACAAAGGCACAGAGGCATGGACCCAAACCCCGTATTTTAATTCTTATACCAGTCCCTCAATGGGGGCCTAATTTTATTTTTACGGACTGGGAGACAAAGGTTTCCAACAAGTCTTTCCCATGAGTCTATCAGCCAGTGACTGTCAAGGCTTACGTAGGACAACTTCAGGGCCTGTGCTATCAACACCAGACTCTTTCCCCCCTCCCCTAGGTGGCTCGGCCGAGTCTCCAGGTAGAGCAGGAGGTGGCCCAGGTAAGTTCTTGGGGGAATTAATATTTAGGGCAAGACAAGTACGATGATGATTGGTATTGACCAGAGAACAAAGAGAGGAAACATGTCAGGTAAAGGGCTGAGAAGTTGTGAAGATAACAGAATGAGGTCAGTCTTTCAGGGAAATGCAGGAAAGACACGGGTTCATGGCAATGAGTGTGTGAAAGCAGAGAGTGACAGAAGCAGAAGGGAGGTGAGCAAGGGCTGAAACGTGCAAGCTGCAAGTTGGGGCTTGGGGTCCTTTATGTCCCAGGGCTCTGTAGCTGTGCATTCAACCAGCCCCCTCACCAAATATATTTGAAAGGATTTTGCCTGTCCTGATTACATACAGATGGCTTTTCTTCTCAATATTCCTTAAATATATTCTAACATACCATTTACATTGTATTGGTTATCAAAAGTCACCTAGAGGTGATTTTAAATACATGGAAGAAGGTGGATAGGTTATATGCAACACTGTGTTAGAAAACCCTTTGCAGGATTAATGGGGGCAGAGCACTTCCCTGTTTGCTCAGGCACCACAGTGCACAGGCTGTCTCTGTGATATAAACATTAATTCATTAATTGAGAAAAATCTGACCCTAGAGCACCTGGCAGACCAGTTGCCATTATTGCATCCATTACTCAACATCTCATTCAGTGCCTTCTTCCTCCCCTGTCCCTGCCTGACAACCAGGAAAGAAGGGCAAGCTCAGCCACCCAGTCTGTGCAGACTGTTGCTGTTATCTGAGTCTGGTTGGGTCCATGTTCTGTGCTATCTTCTTCTGTTTACACTTCGCCCATTACAGGCTTCCGTGTCATGTCTTTCTGACTGGAACTGCTGGTGGAGTCTATAAGTGTGATGTGTGCCTTCATAGAAAGGCTACACTGCCCGGCGTGGTGGCGCAAGCCTTTAATCCTAGCATTCGGGAGGCAGAGGCAGGCGGGTCTTTGTGAGTTCAAGGCCATCCTGGTCTACAGAGTGAGTTCCAGGACAGCTGGGGCTACAGGGAGACCCTGTCTCAAAAAAGACCCCAACCAAAAATCAAACAAACAAAGTAAAGGCTATACTGGACTGGATGTAGATATTGGCTGTGGTAAGAACACAGCTTGGAACTTGATGTTGGACTGAGGAGCAAGAGAAGAGGCAGAGCTGCTGTCTTGAGAGTATTTTGTGAAACAGGAAGTAGAGAAGCAACTCTGAGCCCAGTAAATTTGCATGGAAGACATCACAATTTGTTTTTCACATATTTCTTTAATCATGTATACAATGGATGGTGGATTTTGTGATTTTATTGTATATTATATATGCTGTGGTTATATTTCTTCAATTATGCATTCTATTTTGCTATACACATATGAAAAATATGTGGACTGGAGATCTGGCTCAGTAGTTCGGACTTTGTGCTATTTTTGAAGAACCCAAATTTGGTTCCTGCCACCCATGTCAGATGCACTCAAGCACCTGTGATTCCAGCTCCAGGGGATCTGACAGCCTCTTCCACAGGCACCTCCACTCACACATACACATAAACATAATAAAAAATAAAACAAATTTCTAAAAATCTATGTGTGTATATAAATAGATACGTAGGACAATATATGGACATTTGCTGGGCTGATTAAGTTATCGGTGTAGAGGTGAATGAATGTGGATCAGTCAGTGAATAGTTTGGAAATGGGATTTAAAATTTGAACAGCAGATGCAGAATCTTGACACTCTGTCTGCTGTTTACATCTTAGCTTCAAGTCCTCGGGACCTCTGCTTTCCCATCTTTAAAGTGGTGACATCCTCTACAGTTTGGAGACTGTCTGGAATTAGGTAGAAGGATGTTGAGTGTCTAGACCCTCACCTCTCTTTCCAGCATGGTTCTGAACCAATGGTTCCTATGGAGAGAAAGGGATAATCGGCATGAGGCAGGAGATGGAGAGATCTGGACTGCTCAGCTGTTCCTGCATGGAATAGTAAGCTAATGACACATGGGTGCAGGCCGAACCCAAGACAGGCTTGGAAGTGACTGTCACTGGTTCCTGAAGGCGGCTACATGGAGGTCCAGGAAGAAAGGGCAATGATAAGACTATGCATCCTGCAGAGGGAGTGGAAGAAAGTGGAGGGAAACTAAGGTTAGGGCTAGTGCTGTTGAATCTATCACACAGAGCAGAAGGCGAATTCACCTGCAGTGGAATGACTTCAAGGTATTCCAAGTAAGTATCATCTGAGCAACTTCTGTATCCTAGGTTTGAGTGGCAGAGGTAACGGGGAGGCAGAAATGCTCCCTTCCCGAGGGAAAACATAGAAATGTGTGCAGAGAGGAAGAAACCCAGCTGGAAACCAGCTTAAGGGTTATTTTCTCTATCACTGAGTCTAAGGGCTAGCTAAGCCAGCAGGGAATTGGAATGTGGCTCTCTCTCTTGGGGGAGGGGCAGAATCTTGACTAGCCTGTCCTGCTTCCTGCCTCCCGTTTCAGGAGAACTCCCTCCCAGCACATTCAGAGGTGCTTTCCTGGAACCAGTACCGTGGTGGCCTGGTTCCTATCCTCGAGAATTCTCTGAAATGGATGACAACTTATTCATTAAGTAAAGACTCTCTGTGCCACTGAAAATCCACTCCCTGTTCCAATTCAAATTGTATTTAGAGACGGTATCCAGCCTGGCATCCCAGGAATCACACCTTGGCCCAAAAAAGGCACACATACCTCTCCATTTACCTTACAAATTAATGTTGAAAGAGGTTAGAGTCTGAAAGGTCTTCCTATGTTTTATTTTTCCATAGTCTGAGTGAGTTCATTCAGCTGTGTGAGTAAAGTGTATATGTGTGTGTGTGTGTGTGTGTGAGAGAGAGAGACAGAGAGAGAGAGAGAGAGAGAGAGACTCAAATTCATTATATATAGATGTATGCCATTGTCAAACAATTACAAAGAAATCACGCAGTAACAATCACAGCTGCAGCTCTTAGTAGTAACAATTGCTATTGTGTGTCAATCACTTCCTAAGAAAGGAGGACTTTCTAAGAACTTTACAACACTCATTTCTTAGTTCTTACATGAATGCATGAAGCCAGTGCTCTTACTGCCTTCATCACTGTTCTGTACAGGAAGAAACGGAGACACAAAGAGGTAGAAGGGATGTGCATAAGATCACGTGGCATGCTGTCCTTGGAATCTCCTCTTTTTAATAAGCTGCATACCTTGCGTCAGAAGATCGGCTAACAGACCTAGTGTTGTCTAGGAAAGGTGACGACGCAGGCAATAAGAGAAAAGAAAGAGAGAAGACAGTCTCCACAGCTTATGACTCCCCAGCTTGTAGTGCTATTTGGAAGGGTATGGAGCCTTTGGAAGGAGGAACCTGGCAGGGTTCGTCAATAAGGAAATACTCACCTTTGGTTCTAGCTTAGCTCTCTGTCTCCTGCAGCCACTGTATGAAGTCTCCAGCAGGAACTTCCACTGCCATTGACTGAGACACACAGTTTCCATCCCTTCCCCATCATGCTGGAGCAAGAGGTCCTGATACCAGGAGCCATAATAAATCCTCTCTCCCACAAACTGTGCACATGTGTGTACACAGATATTCATGCACATGTATGCCTGTGAGTATGTAGGCCAAAGATTGACATTGGCTGTCTTTGTCAATCAGTCTTCACCTTACTTTTTGAGGCAGAGTCTCCCATTGAACCTAGAACTCACTGATGCAGCTAGGCTGGGCGGCCAGTGGGCTCTAAGGACCATATGTCTCTGACCGCCACCCCACCCCAGCACTTCAGATACAGATACCCCACCAGGCCCAGCTTTTTGTGGGATCCCAGCTCACATCTTTATGCTTGCACGGTAAACCCCTCACTGACTGAGCCATTTCCCAGCCCCTCTTGGAGGACAACACTTTCTGCACCCACCCTTAACATGAGGAGCTTTGTGTCCACTTCTCCTTTGGAGCCAATGCTTCTGGTCCACAGGGTTGGGCTGAGTATGGATCCTTTTGAGAACCAATCTCTCTCTCTTGCCTTTGGTTGTGAAACCAATGATGGACAGCTCTGGAAGCAACACTCAATTCTTTGCAGTCTTCAAGGGCCTCCTTGTCTGCTCTTGTCTTTGCATCTTCTTAGTCAACTCAGGAATGAGAGCCTCCAGAGGGGTAGAAGAGCTGTCAGTCCTGATTAAAGCTAATTAGCACATTGACTGCCTGGATAATGCCAGCTCCAATTTTAAAGGGAAATGACCCAGTATGGACATGTTAAATTCCATAAAACATCTAAAATCTCTATGGGCTGGAGAGATAGCCTAGCGGCTAAGAGCACCTACTGCTCTTGCAGAGGACCCGGGTTCGATCCCCAGCACCCATATGGTGGCTGAGAACCGTCTGTAACTCCAATTCCAGGAGAACTCCAGTTCAAGGGGAATCCGAGGCCCTCTTCTGACCTCCACGGCATTGCACGACACGGGTGCACAGACCTGCATGCAGACAGTACATTCATGCACATACAGAAATAAATAAAATAAAAACAGCATCTAAAATCTCACTCTTCTTTAGGGAATTTTTCCTGCTTCAGTCTTCCTCTCACCTTTGCTTTACTACTCCTCTCAAGTGAGTTCAAGATCAAAACATGCTTCTAGAAGTGGTCCCTGAGTTTTTCCCCAAAATTGTGCCTGTTATATGTCTTCAGGTTTGAAAGTGGTTTTTTTCCCCTATACCATTACCCAAGAAACTCAAGCATCTGTCAAATGCTTCGCAAAGAACTAAAAACTGTAAAGACTGAACATGATGATGAGTCAAATTATATGAAGCAACTTTATTGACCCCCCATGTGCTGAGATGTATATGTAGATACATAGATACATAGATACATAGATGCAGATTTGAATTATAATAAGTACAATAGATTTTTATTGAGTATTTCATTCATACCAAGAACTGAATGGCTTTTCTATTATTCTTTGATTTTTCTCCATTTTTTTCCCCCAGAGTTCAGTCTAGCCTGAAACAGCAGTTTGAGTGGGTAGGTTGGATACTGAGGGATATGGAGAGACATGGGGGAGGGGACTGTCTAAACCTCAGAATCATCGTGTCTAAGCAAGTTCTTGAGACATCCCTAAACTGAGTTGCTGCTCCCCAGACTCCACTTGCTCAGCTTCCATCAATAATTTTACTGTTTGGGTTCAAACAGCCTAGCCATGAAGAGGGAGGCTTGATTCGGCTGCTACACCATCTGTTTCCTCCCATCAGGCATAATGTGTCTGCCTCGGAGACCCAGGCAGGACTCCACTCTGCCCATCAGCTTGCTTAGTCTCTGGACAGTTCTGAAAATGGGGCCCTGAAAGCCTTGTCTGTTGGTAGTTACTGGGGACATTAACAGTCCACATGGCAAGGGGATGCCCTCTACATTTTTGCCTGGTCAGTTCTTGGTGTATCTTCTCCTTAGCATCTGGCTTGCTAATCTTCCATTCAAAGCTGATAGACACCCCAGACTAATAGACCTCAAGTGAAGTCCCCTTGGGCATTAGCATGATGTCACTCCTTGCTTGCTGGCCAACCCTAATCCTTTGCCCTCTACCTACCCTAGTTTCTAGCCTTGACCTCAGGCTTCATTTAGGTGTGACCTCCAGTCAGTGAGGGATGACCCCATTCATCCCACCTCCTCTACTTGGGTTGAAGCCACCACTGTGCATAGCTAGCTGGCTTATTATAAAAGATGGATGAACTTTTTTTTTAAATTTTTTTTTATTAATTTTTTTTAAATTTATTTCTGTATGTGTATGAATGTACTGTCTGCATGCAAGTCTGTGCACCCATGTCGTGCAATGCTGCGGAGGTCAGAAGAGGGTCTCGGATTCCCCTGGAACTGGAGTTCTCCTGGAATTGGAGTTTCAGATGGCTCTCGGCCACCATGTGGGTGCTGGGGATCGAACCCGGGTCCTCTGTAAGAGCGGTCGGCGCTCTTAACCGCTAGGCCATCTCTCCAGCCCCTGGATGAACTTTTTAAAAGAATGTCACAAATCATTTCTTTTTTGCTCACAACCTCAAGGGAGAACTTAAAGCTTCCACACTAACCTACAAGACTGAAGATGATCTGTCTCTCATGTTCATCTGAGTTCAGCTCCCACGACTTCTGCCAAGTCTTCTATCTTTACAGCCTTCTTGGAGTAACCTTTGGCTTACCGAAAACTTTCCTACCACCTTCAAGACTTCATAATGTGGCCTCCTCCTGGACTATATTCCCCTATGCCCTCAACATTGAATTTTGGTCTGGGTTCAAATGTCCCTTTATCTGAGAGCTGCCTGTTACTTCCTACCCCTGCCACTATTTATTACCTCATGTAATATTCTGATACATATTTAGGTGTTTGTTCTTATCCTTCTTACCCAAGAAAATTCCTGAAGAGCATGGGCTTTATTTTCCTCTGTGCTTTATTCCAGGGTCAAGGGCAGAGCTTGGCACATGGTGGATTCTCCCTGAACATGCTATCCATGCCTTGCTTTGAGTGGCAGGACAGTAGGATAGTTAGGAGTGAAGTTCCAGAGCTCCAGACTCATATGGAACTTCCAGGAAATATCTGATTATCACAGATGATCTCTCTCTCTCTCTCTCTCTCTCTCTCTCTCTCTCTCTCTCTCCCTCTCTCTCTCTCCCTGAGAAGGAATTGCTAAGGACCATAGATTGTTGGGAGGACTAAATAAGTAATGACTTGTGCAAGATTTATTTATTTATTTTAATTTTTATTTATTTATTTATTTTATGTGTATGAATGTATTGTCTGCATGTAGGTTTGTGCACCCATATCGTGCAATGCCACAGAGGTCAGAAGAGGGTGTCGGATTCCCCTGGAACTGGAGTTAAAGATGGTTCTCAGCCACCATGTGGGTGCTGGGGATTGAACCTGTGTCCTCTGCAAGAGCAGACGGCGCTCTTAACCGCTAGGCCATCTCTCCAGCCCAAGATTTAGAACAATGCTCAATACACATTACTGTGATCTATGAATGTCCACACTTGGGAACTAGTCACTTTATTGTGAGCTTTGATGTTGAGGATACCTGTCCTCCTGGCTGGACCATACATTGCATAAGAGCAGTGCTATTACTGGATTGCTTACCAGCATATATTGCTTATGTCTGGCACAGAGGAGACGCTGAATAAACATGTAGTGAAAGATTGTTGAAGGCATGTAAGGCTGGAGTTGATTATTTAAAATGTCCTCTGTATTACAAAATGTTTTGCTTGGAACAGTCAAGAAGAAATTTAGATAGCCTTCTTGCTCAGATAGTGGCAAATTGCTGGGAATAGTGGTTTTAGAGAGCTATGTCCTATTTCATTGTTAGAGGATGGGTAATTCTCCATAAATTTCTGGCCACATTCAAGCCACTCACTGTTACCTGATCCTTTACTCTTGCCTTAACAATTGCTTCTCTGGACTGAGGCAGCAGTTAATTTAAGGTAGCAATTAAATGGAGCCAAATTGCTCTTTAAATACTATAAAGCATTTGATGGAATAGCTTTTAGCTGACCAACAGAATTAAAGTTATCCTAAAGCTAGAAAAATGTTCTAAGAGCATGTATATATGCTACTTTGTAATTTTTTCTCTTCTGAAATTACGTAGAAAGTTTACACTTTAACTTCCCACCATGAAAACTTTCCAGACCATTCCAAAGCAGAGAGAAACATCTAGAGAACTTTTGTGCACCCCAAACCCAGGACCCCCAAACTATTAACATATTACCCAGTTTATTTTTATCTAAATATCCAACTTTAAAATTTTTTTAATTTATTTATTTTTTATGTGTATGAAGGTACTGTCTGCATGTAGGTTTGTGCACCCGTGACATGCAATGCTGCGGAGGTCAGAAGAGGGCATCAGATTCCCCTGGAACTGGAGTTAAAGACAGTTCTCAGCTGCCATGTGGTTGCTGGGAATCAAACCCCAGTCCTCTGCAAGAGCAGTTGGTGCTCTTAACTGCTAGGCCATCTCTCCAGCCCCATACTTTTTAAAAAGCTTCTTTCCTAGCTGAAGTTTGCTAAAGTGAGTCCCAGACACCATTGTGAACATCAAAGACCAAGATTTTTCTTTCTACAATGCCATGATCACACCCAGAAGACCAACTATTTTTTAGTAGCCTTTGATGCTCTGTCCATACTCAGCACTCTGGAAAGGGAAACTATGAAAGATGTGGCCCTGACATTGTAATAAAACCTCCTGTCTCCTGACATCTGCCTCCTTACTGAATGCGGTCTTTCTAGGTCTCGGGTCCTATTAGCTTTTCTCTGTGCACACTTCCCTATTCCATTTCCCCTCACATTGAAAGAGCCAATTTCTCAGAACACTCAAAGAAGCTGTCTGGCATGGGCTTATATTGGTACTCTCCTGAGTGAAGGCCAATTCTTCCAAGTCTCTCCAAAGGATGGGCAGACTTTTTGAAGGATGCACCTGGCTCTGTAACCCAGAGAGATGAATATCTCCCTCACTAGCTAGTGACAAGTGCAAGGACAACAGTCAATCACTGCGCCATCGGATGTTCCTCTGAGGTGCCTGGAAATTCCATTTATATCAGTCCTGTTAGGTCTGTTTGTCTGTCCAATACTCTCCTTCATCTATCTGTTGCTCTGTTTGTCTACCCATCATACCAGTCTATTCAGGCATCTGCCCATCTAGCTGGCAATAAAAATGTTTTTAAATGTAATTTTTCTAATCTGCTTGTTGGTATAAGAATTTCATCCCCAGTTGACAAGTGGGACCTCATTAAGCTCAAAAGCTTCTGTACAGTAAAAGAAACAATCAGGGAAGCAAAGAGAAAACCCACAGAGTAGGAGGAAACCCTCACTGTTGATGCATCTGACAGAGCATTAACTTCCAGAATATATAAACCACTCAAAAACAACAACAACAAAGAAGACAACAAATGATTCACTCAAAAGATGGAATAAAGAGCTCAACAGAGTCTTCACCGTTGAGGAAATAGAGATGGCTGAAAAACATCTTAAAGTGTTCAACATCGCTAATAATTAAGGAAATGCACATTAAAACCACTTTAAGATATCATCTCACCCTGATAAGACTGGCTAGGATCAAGAAAACAAATGATACCAAATGCTGGAGAGGTTGTGGGGAAAGGGGAACACTCATCCACTGCTGGTGGGAATGTAAACTTGTACAGCCACTATGGAAAGCAGTGTGGAGAACCTTAAAAGACTCAAAATGAGACCCTGTCTCAAAAAGGCAAAAAAAAAAAAAAAAGACTCAAAATGAGCTTACCACCTGACGCAGTCATACCACTCCTGGGTATATACCCACAAGACTCATCCTACCTCAAAGATACACACACAGCCGTGTTTGTTGCAGCTCTCTTCACAATAGCGAAGAGCTGGAACCAACCCAAGTGCCCCTCAGCTGACGAGTGGGTAGAGAAAATGTGGTACATCTACACAATGGAGTTCTATGCAGCATTAAAGAAAGATGGTGTCATGAAATTTGCAGGTAAATGGATGGAACTAGAAGATATTGTTAAGTGAAGTAACACAGTCCCAGAAAAACAAACGACGAATGGCATCCTTCATCTGTGGATACTAGCACCAAGTTCCTAGTTGTAAGGCAAACTGAGCATTAATAATTATATTCCTCATGATCTGAAAGCAACTGTGCTCTTATATTGTGAATCCCTTAACAGGTTCTAGAATTAACCTACTCTTTATTTTCAGACTTTGGAATTTTGGTATATAGATGGAGGGTATGTATGGATATTTTAGAGTAATATAAAATCAAAATGGAAAAATGTGAATCCTGAAATATGATTTGGAAATAACAGTTTGTTTTCAGATGACATGAACATAATTTTAGATAGGTTGAGACTATATATATATATATACAATCTATATCTATATCTAATTATATATTATATGTGAAGGGCAATATAAGTTGGAGAGAACAACAACAAAAACAAAAAGAACCAGGACCAAAAAAGAAAAAACCCAATTGAAACAGTGAAGTTCTCCCCAAAACAATAATCCTCTGCTTTGAAAAAACTCTGGAAAGACTCAGAAAAAGACGTAAGACATTTATGGCAGAATGCATGAACTTGGGTAGGGTGGGGGGCATGGAAAGGGAAATGAGTCTAAATTGGATTGATAAATGATGTATGAAAAAGTATAACAATAAAAACATCTTAAAAAGGAATTCATCTTGTTACTAATGACTACACCAAGCCCTTCAGGTTTTGCCTAACCTATTCACCCAGAATCTTAGTCTTCCAAAATTTCATCTTCAAGCACAGCCCATAACTTATTTATTGAATTTATTGTTTCTCTTTCTCTCTGCGATGCACACTCCAGGAGGGCAGGCGTTTGGTCTGCTTTGTTGACTCTTAGAGCTCCAAAGCCCGGTTCACAGCCTAGGGCATGGCTGATGTTCATCAGAGTGAATATATGGCTAACTGCCTCTCATTCTCATCTAACAGAAAAACAACTGCAGTTGAGCAAAATTAAAGAATGTACCAAACGTCAAGTGTTTAGAAATGAGAAAATTGGAGATGTGAACAAAGATCTGTCTCATACATAATGAGCACCACGCTCTTAACGGGTCCCCATACTACCCCCAGCAAACTAAACATGCCAGGGCAGAAATCATACTCTACTGTGTCTACTGGAAGCTCTGGTTAATATCTAACCACAGGTCTCTGTACTTTTTTTCTAAAATATTTTTATTTATTTATTTATTTTTATTATGTGCATATAAGCCTATGTGCACATATATGTATGGGTGTGTGTATTTGTGGTCATCCTCATGAAGGCCAGAAGGGGCCATAGGATGTTTTCATCCATCACTTTCTAATTCCATCCCTTCCTTACCTGAAGCTCAAGTTTTTCCAAGCTAGGGTGGAGCCCTGCAAGCCTCAGGGACCCTCCCGTCTCTGTTCTTCTTGGAGCTGGGGGGGTGAAGGATGCATGGCTTGTTATCTGAGTGCTGAGATACTAAGTCCTCAGCAAGGTCTCTTAACCACTGAGCCATCTCTCCAGCTCCTATGTTGGTGCTTCATTTAGTCCCATGGAAGGACACAATTCAAAATATTTGAGTCACTGATACCAATGCCTTTTCTTATTTAAAGTCAGCAACTGTATCTTTTGGTCAGAAGCAGGAAAGTTGATTTGGATACAACATGATCACGGGAAAAATGTAGCAAAAGTAACATGGAGTTTCATTTTCCAGGCAAAAGACACTAGGAATACATGTTTTGGGTTCATAAGCTTCTATTTGCTTAAAAGTCCTTCTCATGTGTTCATTTTAGCAGAAATTCTGGAGCACTTATATTTTACACACTCTGCTGGGTTCTAGGAATGGAGCCAAGTGTAACACACAGGATTGCAAGATGACCATGAGTAAGCATATGTATGAACCTTACTAGCTAAAATGGTTTTTGTACTTGTTTTAACAAGACACTCAACTAATTGTTATTTAACCAATCGTTTGGCTACTCATAGTATTTAACTCAGTATTAACTTGATTAATCATTTTTGCTTGTGTGTTAAATTTTTCAGTTTTTAATATATTTAGAATGATTGCCCAGAATAGTGAGAAAGTCTGAGATTACTCAATTTAAGAACCTTTTCTTCTTAAGTCATGTGCAGTGGCCATTTGATCTAAGTTAATCATCCTATCTGATTGGTAGAATATCAGGGCTTAGATACTAGAAATAATATCAGAGTCTAGAATGAATAGGTATTAGACCTGTAAAATGAGAATGTATCCTGTTTAAAGGTATTAACAGAGCCAAAGAAAGAAAGTGCCAATAAACAAGAGATGAGCAGGAGAGGTCATGGCCATAGAGTCAGAAAAGAGGAAGGACTGGGAGGACTGGGGGGGGGGTTGCTCAGTTTGGCACTGTCCAGCTAGAAACAGATAATGAGTAACAGAATTTTCCTTATCATTGAGATATAGTTGAATACACGATAAAAGGTTCAGTTTGGTCAAATACATTTTAACAATTTTATATTCCATCAGTAACAATACATAACACATTTCTTTCACCCTGGACTACTCAACTCTCCAACCTTTCCAAGTAACTACTTCCTGATATTTTTCACTTTGAAATAATAGCTCAGTTACAGAACTTCATGGTTGAAATAATCTAATGTGTGCATGTATGTGTATGTACAGGCAAATATATCTGAAAGTGTGCACATGCATACACACATACAAACACTCATGTACATCTATGTGTCATGCCCAACAAACTGTTATCTAATGTAATATCTTGAAATTTTTCCCTGTTCTTTTAATAGTTTTATGAATTTTAGCTCTTACAGTTAGATCTTCATTTTGAGTTTTTAAAAAGAATAGTCACTATAAAACTCCAGTTTCACTTTTAAATCTGGTCTGCCTAGCATCATTTGCTGAAAGGACTATCTAGCCTTCTCCAGTGAATGTTCTTGGCTCTCTTTTAGAAAATTGTCTGTATATTTGGCTATAGTCTTTAGATTTCCTATTCTATCTGATGGTCTATTATAGCATTCTAAATCCAAATTATTTTGAATACCGCAGCTTTGCAGAAATTTTAAAATAGGAAGCATGACTCCTCTAAATTTGTTCTCTCTTTTTTTTTTCTTTTAAAGACTGGCTTGGTTACTCAGAGTCATCGAGAATTAATAAGAATATTAAAATGGGGCTGGAGAGATGGCCTAGTGGTTAAGAGCACCGACCGCTCTTACAGAGGACCCAGGTTTGATCCCCAGCACCCACATGGCAGCTGAGAACCGTCTGAAACTCCAATTCCAGAAGAACTCCAGTTCCAGAGGAATCCGACACCCTCTTCTGACCTCCGCACCATTGCACGACACTGGTGCACACACCTGCATGCAGACAGTACATTCATACACACACTGAAATAAATAAAAATAAAAAAATTTAAAAAAGAATATTAAAATGACATTTTCTATTTCTTTTTTTAAATTTTTTTTTTTATTTTTAAGGGATTCTACAATATAATGACCCAGTTGTTTGCAGATAACATTGATGTTACTCAGTATGTCATACAATTAGATAATTGGTGCATTTTGCAAGTATCTATATCCAAATTTTGAACAACCCAAGGTTCCCATAGTCCAGTTGGAGAAGCTTGTATGCACAGGCATGTTGATCAGTTAGGAGTCCAGACTATATTCCTGTAGTCTCACGATTCACCCCTATCTCTCTGCAGCCCTTAC
>VZQC01008130.1:699272-713250 GCA_009823505.1 Rhizomys pruinosus
ATATATATATATATATTCCAGCGTATAGAGTCTGATTTGTGTCCTGAAATGTCCTTCAGTGTGGGTCCATCCACTGGGCCCACCAAGAATCTGATCCCTGTAAGACACCATCTCTTCTCCTCCCAGCAGCCATCAATTGCCCAAAGTTCCTTAGGGTGTGTTGGCATTTCTCACCCACTTTCCCATGTCTATGCTGGGACTTTGTCAGGTTTGAGCTGGCATAGGACTTGTGCATGCTGTCACCATTGCTGTGAGTTCCTTTGAGTAACTGACCAGCTGTCTAGAAGACTCTCTTTCCTTGTGTTCATCCACCCCCATCTGGCACTTGCAATCTTTCCACCTCTTCTTCTGCAACTATCCTTGAGCCATGGGAGGCAGAGATTTGAAATAGGCATCCTATTCAGGAATAAACACTCTGTGGCCTCTTGTTCTCTGCACATTGGCCAATTGTGGGTTTTTGTGTTAATCACCATCTGCTGTGTAAGGAAACCTCTCTGGTTAGAGTTGAGAGATGCATTCATCCTGTGTGTAGAGGTTCCATTGAAGACATGTCACTTAGGGTTAAGCATCTCACAGATACTTATTCTCTGTATTTGACCAGCTCTGGGATTTTGTAATAGTCTCCATCTGTTGCCAAAAGAAGCTTTTTATTTTTTTAACTTTCTTATTAATTTTACTTATTTCTGTATGTGTACGAATGTCCTGCCTGCATGCAAGTTTGTGCACCCGTGTTGTGCAATGCCGCGGACGTCAGAAGAGGGTGTCGGATTCCCCCGGAACTGGAGTTCTCCTGGAATTGGAGTTTCAGATGGGCGGCCATGTGGTTGCTGGGGATCAAACCTGGGTCTTCTGTAAGAGCGGTCGGCGCTCTTAACCGCTAGGCAATCTCTCCAGCCCGAACAGTTAGATGATTTTGGTAAATTAATACAGAGCAATCAATTCTGCTTTGGTGGAAATGTATCGGACTTTCTTCAACTGCAGTTTGGTATTTACTTGTTACAATTAAGCTTCAGAGTGACCCCCCTCCCTTGCTCTTTCTTTCCTGCCCCTGCATCCTTCCTCATCTCTCTTTCCCTTCTCCTAAGTAGATGTGAACAAACACCATTTCTCCCCAGACAACAGATCAAAGAAATGATTCCACCCCAGTCTTGTCTGGTGAACCAGCGAGTTTACTAGGGTTACTTATAGAAGTATGGGTGACTCAGTGGCACATACACCACTAAAAAGCTGACCCAGCACAGGCTGCATCCCTGCAGTTTCCTGCCCAACTTATAGGCAGCTCCACAGAAAGTCTCCTCTCCTGGAGCCATTATTTACTGTTTAAATAACCTCAGGAAGGGCTCTTTGGAGTGTTAAAATTTTGTGAGGCTCCCTCCTCCCTTCAGGACAAAAAGGTTTCCAATTAGAGGCAATAGCTCCTTTTCTTCTCTTTCTCCTTCTTGTCTTTCCTTCTAGAATACTTCTGGAGTAACTGTTTGTCTTATATCCTATGCTAGGACCAAAGGATAAACAATGCTGATAGCCACTGGGATTTGGAGCTTGTAACCCAGCAGGGACCAAGGAAGGAATACTAACTAGCAGTAATACGAATCATTTCTGATGTTTGTTGAACAAGATCTGTGGACGAGGCCCTATTGAAGAACTTACTATGTGTTGACCCATTCGCTCCTCACAACATTATGAGAAAAGCATTCTTTTTGATCATGTTACAAATGAGGAAACCAAAGTTTAGAGATGTGAACTGGCTTCAGTTACACAACTAGGAAATGGAGATTCTTGGATTGGAGCTCCAGCAGCCTGGTTCTTGAAGCCATATTGTGAAATACTCATCATATGTCTACTGCATGAGGAGGACAACGGGGGGAGCAGTACAAAGGGCCGTGGGGGGCTTAGAACAGGGGTGCTGTATGGTCTACGAAGATGGTAGTGTCGAGGGGGGAAGATAAAACAGTAGGAGCCAGAGACAAACAATGTAAGAATTGACTGAGCAAGATAAAAAGAGCTGAGGGTTTCTAAGTCTCCAGGAAGGTACCCAGCTACCCACAGACCTGCCAGAGATGAGGGAGAAGAGAGAGGACATTGTTTGATCCTCAGAGAAGCTTCCTTTTATCATTGCTGCAGCATGCAGCCCCTTCTGGAGATGGGGGATGCTGATCCTTATGCAGCCCTCCCCTAAAGGCACACCCCAGCTATTGCAGCATTTTGCTGTGAGCTTAATGTCAGACAAAGTGAATTGAAGGGGGGCAGTTTCTCCAGAGCGTCATCTCTCTGATCATAGGCCCGTGTTTCACACTGCACAGAGTCTCCTGTCTGGCACTGAGGCAGGAGAAACGTTCTAGAAGAAAGTGACCTCTGAAGGGTGGGTAGGAGTTTGTATGTGAAGAGAGGAGAAAACATCTGGGGTCCAACAAGGACAACTGCCCTTCCATAGCCAAAGCTTCCGTGTCTGTGGTTTTAATCACGATGGATGGAAAGTATCTCAAAAATTTATATCTGTGTTGAACATGTACAAATGCTCACTTGTCAACATTCCCTAAACAACATGGTATAACAAGTATTTACACAGCATTTACATTGTGCCAGTCACTGTAAGTGTGTTAAATTTTCATCACTGTGAAAAAATACCCGAGATAGAGAACATAAAGAGTAAAAAGGTCTATTGGCTCATGCTTTCAAGGTTTGAGTCCATGAGTGATTGACACCATTGGTTTTTGTCCTTTTTTGCCTATGGTGAGGAGGTGCATCATATGTAAAATACAGCTGCTCACCTTGTGTCAGCCAGGGGAAGAACAAGAAGACAGAGGAGGAGGGAAGAAGGGACAGAGGTAGTGGGTGTGGAGGGAGGGAAGGAGAGGCTGGGGTCCCAGCATCTCCTCTAGGGGACCAGATGTCCTATTTCCAACTAGGCGGAAGTTTCCCTTCTTCCTACAGGTTGGACCACTGCCTAGTAGCAGCAGATGTCGGCATCTAAGTCTTCAGCATGTGGCCTTTGGCGAACATTTTGGATCCAACAATAACAATAAGTCAGAAGGTAGATCTGAGGTCCACAGGAAGATGAGCATAGCTTAGGTACAAATACCATACCACTTTATATACAGGGTTTGAACATCCATGGAAGGTGGTATCTTTGGTGTCTGTGGAACAAGGCCTTCAGGGATGCTAAGAAGACCAGCTGAGCAGAGATGGGGTGAGATAGAGCCAGAAGAAAGAGATGAACGAGCTGGAGGGGTGGTCAGAGGCCAGGGAGTCCTGGGCTTGGCAAGTGTGGTTGTAGGTACCTGAGCATGTTTTGAAAAATACTGTAGAATAATGACAACTTACATTATTAAGATTCTCTTCATACCAGGGGCCGTGCTATATACATGCAATTGTTTATTTTCCACAACAATCAGGGGTATGGGCTCTATCATTTGCCCCAGTTTACAGGACAACTGGCAGATGAGGAAAGTTGCTTCCAGCCAGTCACCCAGCAAGCGATGGAACTGTGCCTACACCTCCAGGTTCTGACTACAGAGTCTGCGCATTTGCTTTCCACCAGAAAAGTCCAGGTTGGTCAGGATCCACTAGGCAGTGGGCTTGTGTTCCCATGAATGGCTTTCTGCCTGTTTGTGTGGGTCTCCCTAACTTTCATGGTGAACCCACAGAGAGGCTGAAAATTCCATCCCCGCCGATTCAGTTGCAGAATGCGTATGACTGAGCCGAGATGAATTCGAGTTTAATCTTGCATGCCTAACGAACTCGCAGAGGTATCTCGGAAATTCTCCTGCTTCTATTAGGGAGATAGTGTGTGCAGCTTATTCCACTGACAGGCAGTTTTATCATTATTTTTAAAGCAGGGACTTGTCTCGAATAGTGCAGGTGGTGTCAAAGGAGAGATAACAAACCTAGAATAAAATGTCAGTGCAGCCAAGGAGCTAAATATCAGTTCAGCCCCCTCGGTATGCAGAAAGGACAGGGACTGTCCCGGGAGCCTTTCTTCTGTACCCTCAGCAGTCTGTTGGCAGGTGGTACCTTGGTTGTCTGGAGGGCGGTTTGAGAGAATAGGAGAGAGAGTCAATTTAAGAGCAACTGAATTTGAACTCTGGCCTATTCCACATCTGCACAACACGGGAGCTTGGGCAAGTGTTTTTATGTTTCTGGAACTTAGAATCCCCTTTTATAAAATGGGAGAGAGGGATGCCCTTGTAGAGAGATTGTAGGGAAGGGCTGTGTACCACAGTATCAGGTGGAAAGTGGATTTCCCTTCCCAAATGCAAATGAGGACGAGGAAGGACAGGGCCCAGCCTTGGGAACCTGCCATTCTGCAGGGGAGACAGGCCCGCAGATAAATGTACTGTGGCTGGACGAGACGTACGCCTGTGCTGTGTGACCAGAGAGGATAGAAACGAAGGATGGTTGCGGACGGATGTTATGGTGTTTGACATGCGTCCCCTCAAAATTCAGGCTGGGCAAGCCTGTTCTTCATGTGGTGAGATGTGACAGAGGGTTCAAGAGAAGGGGTGAGGTGGGAAGTCCTTAGGTCACTGGGGTGCTGTCCTTAGAGGGGATTAACATTTCTCTTGTGAGACCCCTAAGTTGCTCTTTGGCTCTTACCATGATGCCCTTAGGCCCATTTGTTCTTTATTTTATTTTATTTTTTTATTATTTATTTTTGTATGTGTATGAATGTATTGTCTGCATGCAGGTCTGTGCACCCGTGTCGTGCAATGCCGCGGAGGTCAGAAGAGGGTCTCGGATTCCCCTGGAACTGGAGTTCTCCTGGAATTGGAGTTACAGACGGTTCTTAGCCGCCATGTGGGTGCTGGGGATCGAACCTGGGTCCTCTGCAAGAGCGTCGGTGCTCTTAACCGCTAGGCTATCTCTCCAGCCCCCATTTGTTCTTTATAAAGTTAGTCTTTTCCAGATATTTTGTTGTAGTAACTGCATTAGTCAGACATTTGCTGTGGTGACAGAAGTCCTTAAGAAACCATGTAAAAGGAGAAAAAATTGATTTTTCCTGATGACCTCTGAGGCTGCTGTCCGTGGGAGGCTGGCTGTCCTTGGCTGGTGGGAAGGCAGAAAACGACGGCAGAGGGGAGCGTATGTCCTCATGCCACGGTGGCCAGGAGTGGAAGGGGAGGAAGCACTGGGGCCAGGCCAGTCTCTCAACGGCATGTCAGGAATGCTTATCTTCTCCAGGTAGGCCTCTCCACCTACAGTTTCCGCTACATCCCAAACAGTGCCACCAGCTTGGGACCAAGCCTTTAACATATCAAGCTGTGACGGCATTTCATGTTCAAACTATGACAGTGACTAAAGGCCTGTAACCATGGGTGAATTTCTCTAGGCCCTTGAAGGATCTGTAGGAGTTCACCATGTAACACCAAAGGCAAAGATTTCCAAGAAAAGGTAGCCATGATAATATGGAAGCAAGTCAGGCACCAACCACCACACATGCCTCAGAAAGTGGCTCAGCAGGCTGTTTGGCTGATGTACGTGCGATCATATTCCATTGTATGCCTAGATGAAGTTCTCAAAGAATAAGGAAAGTTTCTATTTGAGTGTGTGCTCTTTCTAGTTCTTACAAGTCCCATCGCACTTCAAACCCTATACTTGGTTTGGTTCTCAACTCTCTGCTACCTGCCCAATATCCAATCTATTTGAGCTTCACTGAAGAGCACTGACTTGGATCAGGGAGATCTATCAACAGGTTTGAGTCCCACCTTCCTCTTGTGTTCATGGACACTATGTAGATGGTGGCGGTGTTGGTGTCTATTGCTGTAAAATGAAAACGAAAAAAATCTACTTTCAGCTTTTGTACCAAATAATCTGTGCTTGGCCAGGGGCTTTTCTGAATCCCAGGTCATATCTCACTCCCAAATTCTCTCCCTGGTGTGTGGCAGAAAAGATGAGAAGTGGCATGCTGCAGATGGGATGTTTGTGCCTCCCCCAAATTCATACCTTAAAATATGAACCCCCAAGGTGATGGTATCAAGAGGTCAGTATGTTGGGAGATGTTCAGGCCTTGAGATGAAACCTTATGCATGGAGATGGGCCCTCATGGATGGGATCCCATGGAGCTGCCTTGCCCTCTTGTAGCTCATGAGTAGAATAAGGAGTCAGAATCTATAATTCTCCCCCAAGTCCTCCATGCCGACAGCCTTATTTTATACTTCCAGCCTTTGGAGATATGTGATACAACTGCGTTGTTTCAGATGTCCACTTTATGGTTTGGTTTGGCTTTTTTTTTTTTTTTTGTCTCTTGTTATAGCAACAAGAGCAAACTGACACAGGACATGAGAGATTCATTTAATGGAATTGTGAAGGATAAATGTAGTCATTAAGGAGAGACTGTAGCATGATGTAGGCCTGATGGCTGTGCAAAGAATAATAGACTGGGTGGGAAGAGCCTTGGCTCATGGTACAGTTCATGGGGGTTCTTTCCTTGGATGACAGGAAACCCCCAGGATAGGAATCTGCAAATGCATGAGTGAAATCAGAGCCCTCTCCTCAGCCACTGATGGGCTAGGGGTCCCAGCCAAGCATGTGTATGTGAACACCACTATAGACACATGGGTGTGTCAGCTGAAGGCTGTGCAGCAGGATAGGACCAGGGCCTCTCTGTGGTTCCTTGTTTGATATAATTGAACTGTCTTTGCAAGCTATAGACTCTCTGCTCCGATGCGTCTGTACAAGAAGCATTTATCAGCACCGCTAAAAGCTGATGTGTGTCTTCCCAAACCGCACATGTGAAAGTCCTCAGCCTTAGTACTTTTGAATGTCTCAGAATTGGAGAAGGGATTGGAAAAGAAAGTTAAAATGAGGCCATTAGGCTTGTTCTAACTCAACAGAATGGGTATCCTTATGAGAAGAGGGACCTGGCATAGGCATGTGAGAGGAAGAATCATGAAGAAAGAGGCCATTTCTAAGCCAAGGAGGGAGGCCACAGAAGAAACCACCCTGCTGTTACCTTGAGCTGGGACTTCCAGCCACCAGGACTACAAGAAAATTCACCTCTATTGATGTCAAACTTCATGGTGTTAGTTGCTGTGAGGTCCAAGTAAGAAGATGCCAGTTAGCTGCCTCACGGTCTTTTCAGAATGTTTGGCAGGAATGCTGATCTTTATTAACGGGAAAAATGATTACTGCCAGAACAATCCACTTACTAAACACAAGCTCTCACTGTGTGGATTGGTATCCAGTATAGCTGTTGCATGTACAGCTACTTGGGTGTCCTCAGTTTGCTCACGTGTTGCTCCTGACTGGTCTGGATGGTCACATCACTCCTCTGTCTCCAGAGTACCCTTTTCTATATGGCATTCTCTTTTGGTTTAGGGCCAACTCTAAACCAACCCCATCTTATCTCAATCCTCATCTTAACTACATCTGCAAGATCCTATATTGAAACAAAGTCACATTCTGAGGTTCTGGGTGGACATGAGTTCTTGCAGTGGGAGGGAGGGTGTGACACTATTCAATGCAGCACCACTTGGTAGCTTCTAAAATTCTCCACAAATCCTACACTGTAAGGACAATTAGCATAGTTGAAGATCAAAGCTTAGGGACTAACCTGAGATCCTGCATCTGGTTGGCCATCAAGCCAGGGTTTGAGCTGGTGATCTAGTTCCAGAGTATCCAAGTCTATCACATTAATGATGTCTTTTTTTTAAATTAATGATGTCTTTTAATGAGTGTTATGATTTGGATAAGTGTATCCCAAAGACCCTTGGTAAAGAGTCGCACTGAGGAAGTACGCCTTTAATCCTAGCACTCGGGAGGCAGAGTCAGGCAGATCTTTGTGAGTTCAAGGCCAGCCTGGTCTACAGAGTGAGTTCCAGGACAGCTGGGGCTACAGGGAGACCCTGTCTCAAAAAGACCAAAAAAAAAAAAAAAAAAAAAAAAGAAAGAGATGGGGCCTAATTGAAGGAAATCGGGCCACTGGGGTATGTCTTTGACTGGGCTGTTGAGACTCAGGTCTTCCTTCCTCCTTTCCCTCTCTCTCCCTTTCCCAGCTTTGTTTCACTACTTGCTCCTACCATAGTGCACTGACCCAGCACAGGTCCAGAAGTAATGGACCCAACGACACCTCCAGAACTGAGACTCACAACGTACTTTTCTCCTTTAAGTGGATTCTCTTGGCTGCTCTGTTACAGTACCAGGAGACTAACAAAATGAATAGAAGGGGTTTTTTGTTTGTTTTTGTTTTTTTAAGTTTTTCAATGCAGAAGTTTACTGTTTGGGGCAGAAGCTTACTGTTTCAGTCAGTTCTTTGATGAAGTCTATTTTGTTATTGTTGTTTCTTCTAATTCGTATCACTTCAAAACATGCATATATGCATGCCACACATATACCAAAATTATGAC
This sequence comes from Rhizomys pruinosus, assembly GCA_009823505.1. Taxonomy (NCBI): domain Eukaryota; kingdom Metazoa; phylum Chordata; class Mammalia; order Rodentia; family Spalacidae; genus Rhizomys; species Rhizomys pruinosus. Next base: position 707,615 of record VZQC01008130.1, read on the forward strand.
ATCTGAAAATAAACTAGAAGTTTTTAATTCCAACAACCTTATTCATAATTTTAGTTTTCTGGTGAACGCTTTTTTTTCTGTCTTGTCTGAATTTTTGTCTTTAGATGGTTTATATTTATGAGTTTACATGTAGGTCTGTAGTCCATCTGAGATTTTTTTTTTAATTTTTAAAATTTTTTTGTCTTTTTGAGACAGGGTCTCCCTTTAGTCCCAGTTGTCCTGGAGCTCGCTCTATAGACCAAGTTGGCCTTGAATTCACAGAGATCCGCCTGCCTCTGCCTCCCGAGTGCTAGGATTAAAGGCGTGCACCATCATGCCTGGCTCTGAGATTATTTTTTGGGTTAGTGAGATGTAAAGTTTGAATGAATGAGCCACCTCTAAATTCTTAACTAAATTATCTACCCATATACTGCAAAAATAACAATAAAGAGAAAACAAGACAAAGTTAGTATATATCATAGGTTCAAATGACATAAATGTTAACATATCATTTGATAAGCAGAGATGTGTTGGCTTACATAATTAAAGTTCAGAAGATTAACAAGTTCATAGATGATTTTTAAATTATTAGAATCAGGGTATAGAAGAGTTGGATTGCCATTCATTAAGTAAGTTTAGAAAAGAGGTAACCTGCAGGTGTGGCTCCATCCATGGACTTGAACAGTTAGTCAGCACTGGGCTCCAGCTCAGATCCTTCCTGTCTGAAACCCAGGCAAGCTCTCCCCTCACAGTGGGATAACAGCAGCTAGTTCAGGCTGACAGTTTCATCCTCCCTCCCAGCCGCCTCAACTCCTCCATTTTTTGATGGATTGAATTCTATTGATTTTGTTCAAAGATAAATTTCTAAAATGCTGTCTTTTAGCTTGTGGAAAGTTGTCTTGATACCCTGAAGAAAACTTGGTCTTTGAGATTACCTTGTTTAGATTTTTTTATTTTCCCAATTACGTCTGGGTTTTTTTGTTGTTGTTGTTGTCATTTTTAGATAGGGTCTCCCTGTAGCCCCAGCTGGCCTAGAACTCGCTCGGTAGACCCTGCTGGCTATGAACTCAGAGAGATATGCCTGACTGTGCCTCCCGCATGCTGGGAATAAAGGCATGTACCACCACACCAGGGCCTGCCTTCCTTTTCAATGTTTAACATCCCAGGGCTATTCTTGGGCCACTGCAGAGCTTTGGTGTCAGACATCAGCTGCTTCTACTTCATATTTTAGCAGCCATGTGACCTTGGGAAAGTTGTTTGATGTCCCCAAGAGGTAGTTTTGTTATCTGCAAAAGGTAATTTTGTTAGTAGTCCTGCCTATTATTTGTTGAGAAGAATAGGAGCCAATATGTTTGAAGAAGAAAGGAAAAAAAAACCAGTTGATTCCTAAATAAATATCTATAATTATTATTTTTATTAATAGGTAGAAAATCAGTTCATTAATTCAAGTCATTCCACATGAGAAATAAATGTGCGATATTGAGCTGAGATGCTATAATGAAACTTGTATAGAAAGGTTTGAGATAGAGATTGCAGCAGAGGTGCAAGGTGCTGCTGTCCCACTGTCTCCAGTTCTACTCAAACACTCTATACAGCACACATTAAGCAGGTGAGGAATGACACTGCAGTGATATAAAAGCAGCCAGGATTCTAAGGTAGAATGAGACTACAGTTCAGAGTCAGCTTCAAGCTGAGGGCTCGTCCTCTCTCCTGCTCTCCCTACAGAAACCTAATTCGTCAATAAAAAAAAAATTGATCAGACTTGTCACTCGTGTACACACAAGGAAATGCAAACAGAAATTCTGACCCATCCACAGGGATCTAACATACTGAAGTACAGATGTAAATATGAGAGAAAGAAGATGTGGCTTGCACGAACAGTAGCTGATAATGGGCTTAAAAACTATTAGCCTAGTAAAACGATGTATTAGTCAAATCTCTGTTTCTGGGACAAAAGTTCTTGAGGTAACTTAAAAGAGGAAAGGGTTGTTTGGGCTTAGTGATTCTTTTGACCCAGTGGCCCATGGTCAGTTGGCTGCACCTCTTGGTCACAGGCTGGGTGAGGCAGCACATTATGGTGGAAAACACATAGTAGGACCAAGATGCTCCTCTCATTACAATCTGGAAGCAAAGAGAAAGACTGGAAGGTTGGGGTTGCCAAATCTTCAAGGAAAGCAGGCTCCTAGCCCGGTGAGGTGGTCATGCCTGTACTCCCAGAAGCTGGATAGCAAAGGCAGGAGCATCAGGCGTTCAGGTTCACCCTCGGCTCCATGTGAGTTTGAGCACAGCCCGGTTACATGAGAGACTTACACGAGACCCTGTCTCAAACAAAGCAAAGCAAAGAAACAACAAAAAGCCAAAACCAAAACAAGAGTGTGTCCTCAAGAATCTAACTTGCTCTCTCTAGGCTCCACCTCCTGAGGTTCCGTCATTTCTAGAATCAGCATCAGCTGAGGAAGAAGCTCTCAACACATGGACTTTGAAGGCACTGTATCCACATTGTGATAAACCGGCTCCGAGATCTGAGCAGGAACAAGTTCCTGGAACTGAGAAAGTACCCAAAGTATCCAGCATCTCCTTGCAAAAGGTGACAGAGAGGGCAGCAGCTCCTCCTGTATAAACCTTTTAATTCAAAGCCTTTCTGTGACCTTCAGAAGCCAAACTCAAATTAACATAGTGTTGCTAAGTAGAGACTCTCCTGCTGGTCTTCCATAATGAATGAATACCATTCATTTGTAATTAGCAGCATCCAGCTGCAGAAGGGCAATTAGCAAGCTAAGGGGAATGGAAACAGGAGGTCCCCTCACAAGGCAACACATCAGGCCTTCTTGGCTTATTGGGATTTACCTGACGTACTCCTATTATTGAAATAGCAGGAGCCTTTTCTTTGGCTCTTTTGTGATCTTACATATGCCAGTGTGTGGGACCAAGGTCTCTATGATACAGGGGTGTTGTTAGGGAGGGTAAGGCCTTGGGGAAGCAGTTTGGGCTACACCTTCTTTTTTTTTTTTTTTTTTTAAACTGTGGTTTCCACTCTTTAGCCAGAAGCTTTCTAGGATCATGAAATTGGAAACATGCAGATAAATATATGTCTCTTTGTACATTTTGCTTTTGTTTCATTAACCATTTGTGATTCATCCTTGTATTTTTGTAGAAATGGACCTAGATAGATAATGTGGAAAAACGCTGATGCCCAGAAGTTCTTAAAGGTTCTCATTTGAACTGCTTTGAGAAGCTGGCCTCCCTCGGAGTGGCAGAGATAGAGGCTAGCTGGGACTTGGGTTGACCTTTGTTCCAATGAGGGGGTAGAGAACTTTGATGTTGGCAGCATGCCTTATCTGTGGGGCAGGGCAGGAACAGCCTTAGTGGCTCCTGGTATCACCAGCTGACAGGCAATTAATCAGCTGCCAAAGCTGGCACACTCAAGTCTTTCTCAGTCATCTTGGGGGATGGTTCCTGCAAATGATACAATTTTCAGAAGCATGAGCTTTTAAAAGAACGTACATCTATAATCTTATTTTCACCTTCATTTGCTAGGACAATCTATTTTTTATATCATTCAGAAAAGCTTCCAAGATTGGTCAGAGGATTATCAATGCTAAATTATAGTCAAGGCATCTAGACCAATAAACTGCTATTGCATCGCAATGATGTGGTCAGTGAGTTGAGGGATTTTTGCCAGTATGTGTGGACTTTAGCCTCTGCATCTCGATTCCGGGCAAGAATAAACACTGTGCGGATGGCATATTGGAACTCTTATAAGTGGTATGGACTTGGGCAACCAGTTTAGTTCCAGGGCCTCAGTTGCCTTGTTGGAGTTGGAGATAGGGCTCAGTGGTTAAGTGCACTAACTGCTCTTGCAGAGGACCCAGGTTGGGTTCCACATCGTGATTAACAACTGTCTGCAATTCCATTTCAGGGAATCCGACACCCTCTTCTGATCTCTGCAGACATTGCATGTACCAGTGCACTTATATACATTCAGGCAAAAGAATCATACTCATAAGATAAACAAATCAAGAAATTTAAAATAAGGACGACACTGCCTGTCTCAAAGGGAGCTGTGCTCTCCTTTTCTTGAGACCAGAAGACTTGGGAAAGAGATAGCCAGTCTAGTAGATCTTTTGGTGCCAAAAAAACATGGAATCAATGCCTGATTACCCTCATTAGCAGGGGGATCTTTAGCAGTTTATCTCACTTTGCTAAGAGTTCGTCTCTTGGTAGACTAGCTGGGATGCTATTCAATCCTTCATAATGTTGTTGGGAAATAACTGAAGGTACATTCAAAAGCATTAGTAAGTACATAATTTTACCTTCTCCTATACTGCCTTGGCAAAGTAGACAGGACTTGAACCTTAGTGACAGCCTTGACAAATTATTTGACAGGGCCAGTTACTTAAAGGGAAGATGTAGTTAGTATACGGCACACAGCAACAATGGCTCTATTAGTTATTTCTGCCTCTTTGTGGCCAAAAACCTAAGAGAAACAACATGAGGAGAGGGAAAGATTTTAGTACAGTTTTAGAGATCTTGGTCCATAGTCTTTGGTTCCATTGATTCTGAGCCTGTAAAATTTCAGGTGGTTGGAATGTGTGGAGGAGGGGACTTCGTACCTCATGGTACATAGAAGAGAGCGACAGGAAGGGTCCAGGTAATATGTGCCTTTTATAAACACATCCCCAGTGACCCACACGCTAAAGGTCCACCATCTCCCAAAATAGTGCCATCAGCACAAAGTGTTTAACCCATAAACCTGTGGGGATGTTTCACAGCCCAAGCATAATAGTAGCTGATATCCATGGAGTACTTGCTGTGTCAAACACTGTTCTAAATAAATTAGACATATTAATTCATTAAATCTTTCTCAAAACTTTGAAAACTAGGCCCATTTTATAATTGTGGCTCTGAGAGTTATGTCCAAGATCAGCTATTAACAATGAATTAGGATTTAAAGCAGATTTAAATAAAGCCAGGCTTGTCTTGTTTTCCAGACCATTAACCATTGGGCTACATGAGTTTTTCCCCCATCCTCAAAGTGTTAAAGACTCATAAAAAGAATCGTAAGAAGATGAACAAAGAGAACCTCATGGCTATTGCACTGTAGCCCCATGGACTGGATGGGCATCAATTCCTGACACCCGTCAAGGGCCAGCATTACAGACAGGACTGGAAATGAATGACAACACCAGGAAGGGAGGCTTCCTACCTAAGAGAGAGGAGTCTGCAAGCTGCTAGCCAGGTCAGCTGTACAGGCATCGGTTCTATGGTTGGAATGTTTGAATGTTTACCATGCGAATTCTTTTTATCCTATTTTTATTGAATTTTTGTGATTTCATACAATATATTTTACTGTTTTCTCCTTTATCTGTACCCTCTTACTACCCCCTGCCCCCTGCCTAAGTTCATTCATATATATATGTGTGTGTGTGTGTGTGTGTGTGTGTGTGTGTCTATTTTATACAGAGTCTAATTAGTGTCCCCAAATGTCCTTTGATGTGGGTCCATCCATTGGAGCCTGGTTAACCTACTAAGAGTCACAACTTTTAAAGAGACATGGCTCCCTCCTTCCCAATAGTCATTAGTTGCAATAGTTCCTCAGGCAGGGCTTGGATTTCTCCACACACACACACACACACACACACACACACACACTATAT
>VZQC01008130.1:714157-770192 GCA_009823505.1 Rhizomys pruinosus
GTTGATCAAATGAGTGTCCAGACTACATTGCTGTAGTTTCACCATTCACCCCAATCGCAGCCCTTACATTCTACCACGCCCCCTCTTCCGCAGATTATTCCCTGGGCTTAGAAAAGGGGCACAGGTGGATGAGAAGCAGAACAGTCCACTCTCTCTGGAGCTGTTGTCTTGGACTCTGGTCAATTCTGGCTGTTTCCTTTCATGGCCAGCCATGAGAATTCTTATGGCAGAAGTGTAATCCCCAAATTAATGTGCATATCTCTTAGCGGTATTTTGAGGTAGGATGCATGTGAGGTGGTTGGGTCAGGAAGGCTTTGCCTTCACCAGTGGATTTATCCATCAGCAGATTAATTAATTGTGAAAGGAGTGGCTTTGCAATAAAAATAAACTTTCTCTAGCATGTTATAATACCCTGATCTCCACCAGCAAGACACCTGTCATCAGATGCAGCCCTTAACTTTGGACTTCTAACTTTTAGAACTTTAAGAAATAAGGATATTTTTGTCTTTTTTATACCTGTAGCCCCAGCTGGCCTGGAACTTACAATGTAGAACCAGGCTGGCCTTGAAATTATAGATATCTGCCTACCTCTGCCTCCCAAGTGCTGGGATTAAAGGTGTGCACCACCATGCATGGTGAAATAAAGTTCTTTATAAGTTACATAGCCTTAGGTATTCTCTTGTGGCAATATAAATTGGACTAAGACATCCTGTTTAGGGAGAGGTCCTCTGGATCAGAGTGGGATCAAAGTTGGGAACATGAGGTCAAGAATTCGGAGTCATCTTATTCCAGGTTTTCAAATACAGATTTCTAAGACCCTCAAAGACTTTAAGGAACAGGAATGAATGGATGGATAGTCTTTGTATGGAACTGTTCCTGCATAAATAACAACCAATAGCCTCTAATTCTTCTCCATCTTCAGAAAGAGTCCAATTGGTCTAGCTTTAGGTCAAATGGACAGACCAGATACATTGATGGACATTTACATGGTAATAACCAGGAGAGGCTGAGTGTGGCTACCATAACCTCCCTACATAAACACACACACACACACACACACACACACTCACAAATGTATAACCAATGAAGGTTTATTTCTCACTCATGACACAGTCTAGATGAAGGATGAGCAGTTATGGTGGAGGCTCTGACTCCTCCTCCTGTCCTTGGGTGCTTTCCACTCATTTATGTTTTTTCTCCAGCTTCTGTAAGCATCTGAGATTGCAGTCTCTGTTTTCCAGACTAATGTGTCTCAGGCAACGGCATCCTTAGGAATTGACTTCCCTGGAGTGAAAACTTGGTTCTTGTTTGCAGAGAAAACAAATGCATCATGGGGGCCCCTGCAAGCCTGGATTGATGCTGGCTGCACAGCAGGTCGTTAGAAGTAAATTGGCTCTGGTGTGGAGAGATCTATTATGACCCCCACCTTGTCAACCCACCTCGTGCTTCAGAAGCTCCTCCTACACTCCGTCTGGGGAAGTGCTTGGCACTGGTGTGGGACTTAATTAAAAGAACACCACACGCTGACTTGTTCCACCCGGGATGGATGGGCTGAGCAGGGTTGGGGAGAGGACACAGGAGTCCCTAGGCTCTTCAGCTCAGGCTCTGGTGACATTGCAATTTAGAAAGTCAACATGACTCAGGATGGGAATTTCCTCAAAGCTCGTGCATCTTTGCGTGGAGTAACTTTGACACAGTCTTTATTGAGGCAGACGACCCTGAAGGACTTTTTGTAGTTATGATCTCCCAGAATATTGGAATGAAGACTGAGTTGGAGGACACAGGATTATAGAAAGGTGCACTTAAACTTTCAGTGACGGTGGGATCCCATAGTCCTCGACAACGGTGTCAGGGAGCCTCCATCTGTAGAGTGATGACAGAAGCAAGCAAGTGGGATATTTACAAGACTGTAGCTACTGGTTCTCAGGAGCCATGCTCTTTAGAACCATCCAGGGAACTCTAGAAAAATACCGATTCTACAGCCCCAGGTCTGCATGCCGTTCTCATGACATTGGGATTTCTTTGTGGTACTGCCTGGGAGTGAAACGTTTTTAAATGCTCAGCTGGGTCTAATGCACAACTGGGTGTGGAGGATATAGGAGGTTAGAAAATCAATGTTCTGGTCATTCGGGCACCAACTTTGGGAGTTTTGCTCTATCCAATTCCATAATAAGAATCTAAACAAGGGGTTGGCGAGGTGGATCAGCGGTTAAGAGCACTGTCTGTTCTTGCAGAGGACCTGGGTTCAAGTCCCAGCACCCACATGGTGGCTAGCAATTGTCTATAACTCCAGTTCAAAGGGACCTGATGCCCTCTTCTGACATCCCCAGGCAGATGCACCTACCTATGTGCAGGCAATACAGTCATACACATAAAATAAAAATAAAATAAAGAAAACAGGAATCTAAACAAATAACAACGTCACATGCTAGCTATTTATCATAAGCCACAGAAGAATGTGAGACTAAAGTCCTCTTGTGTAGTGAAAAGAAGAATAGCAAGCACTGGAGTCTGTTAAACATATTAGAAGCAAACTGAAGCTCTCTCTGGTGTAATCAAGAGTGAAGAGGACTTAAAGGAGGCCATGCTTCCTCCTATGAGATTCAGGAATGTTGAGTCTTGGGGCTGGGTATTTCCTGTGTTGTCCATGATGTATAACTGTCACCAGGTGCATGAGCCCTAATTGAGAGAAAGGTGTGCCTGGCACTCCTGAAGTATTCTTACCTCCCCTCCCCTCCTCTCCCCCTCCATCCCCTCTCCTCCCCTTCCTCTCTTCCCTCCTTTTCTCTTTCCCTCCATCTTCTTCATGGCTGTTCTCTTCATTGCTTTTATTTCCCTCACTTTCTTCTCTCCATCCTTTAATTCCCCCACTTGTCTTTCCCACAAAACCCCCTCTAAGTGCCTGCACCTTCCTTCCTTGCCCTCATCTTGGGGTCGGCTCCTCCACTGCTCTTCTTCACATTACCCCCAATCCGAAGCTCATACAGCAAGCGGCATGCCTGCTCTGGCTCAGAGGCTAATGGTCTTGTTCTGGTGCTGAACTCCCTCCTACCAACTTTATCTTCCAGGTTCCTTGTCACTGGCCAGTGAAACTGAGCTGCACAGTGTCCGCTTTCTGAGCCATTACAGCAGTATCTCTCTCTGTCCATGTGCTCATGTTGCCTAATCTTCCTGAATGCCCACCCTCCCCCTTCTCCAGTCATCCAAATCCCCCCACCCTTCAAGGCTTTCTAAGTGGGAATATATCTGAGATGCTTTGTAGACCCTGAGTACATTATCTGGATAGTCATATGGTCTACTGTACCCTGCTCTGTGTGGTGTGGAGTACAGTATCTGGGGTCACATGGGGCATATCTTTGAAGGGGCTACTGGAACACTGGCCTATATATCTATATCTATGTCTATGTCTATGTCTGTATCTATATCTATATCTATTGGAACACTGGCATATATATATATATATATATATATATATATATATATCTTTGTTTTCTTTGATAACCCAAGAAGGTGATCAGTCTTCAGTCATGAACTGTGACCTTCTACAGGTCCAAAGACTGGAAGCTCTAAACCATGAACTCCAAATCCCCATAAGAGACAGAATAGTTTATCACCTCGTGATGTCATCCTTCCTCGATTAGAGCTCCCTTTCCTGGTGTGAGAAGACTGGCAGTGAAATATATTATATATTTAACAGGAGTTCTATGCACAACAATGTATATGATTATATGAATCCACCCCATTGTCTTGACTATCTTAGAGGTAGTCTGAACATTAAATGCCCTGATTGTGGTAAATGTTGAGTGAGGCTTGTCCTTGATGCTGACCTCCCAAGTCTATGCATTAACACGACACATACTGCAGAGTATGCTAGCCGAAGGAGGAGGGAGGGAGGGAGGGAGGAGGGAGGGAGGGAAGAGAGAGAGAGAGAGAGAGAGAGAGAGAACCCCACTTTCCTGTGCAATGACAGGGCCATTTATCACCTCGTGGTGTCATCCTCTCTCGTGGTGTGGGAAAGACATCTGGGCATTGCTTTCACATGGCACTGTAGACTAGCGAATTGTCTTGCTGGCCTGAGAAGCCTCTTCTCACCTGTCATTTTCCAGGAATGCTGGTGACTCATCTCCCATTTCTCCAAGAAGCCAGCTGATGATGAAACTGCTGTGTCTTCCTCTTCCCCCGGGCCGAGGGTGTGGGGCAGGAGTTTGCAGTTCATTCATACAGGCCTCCAAATCTTTCTCTGTCAGGGCTGGCTTCAGGAACAATTTATATTTCTCAGCATTATCCACCCACGGCAAGCACCAGAGTTCTCTTTGTTCCTCATTGTTTGGCGATAAAGAGGGAGAGAGTTGTCACAGGATAGAATGACTGAAGCCAAAATCTTCAAGCCCATGGGGGCAAGGACAGAAACCATGAGAAAGAAGTGGCTCGAAGTCTGCATGTCAAGGAATACAACTGTAGATTTCCTGAGATTTTCAGCTCTTACCCAGAATCCCTAAGCCTGGGCAACGGGAAAGGAAGATGAGTCCACATGTACTTCTTGGAGCTATATTTTCTCCTACATTTCATTTGGTTTCTATCATGCATCTTCCACTTTTAAGAAGCAAAAATGGAAGCTCAGAGAGACTAAGTGACTCACCCAGCGTCACACAGCTAGTAAGCACCTGATTGGGCATTTATTTGAATTCAAATCCAACATGCATTTCCCACTTCTCAGCACTTCATGAGGCCAGCATAGATCAACAACAGGAGTGGCTGCTATTGGCCTCATAAAGCAAGGGTATTTTGAGGTGGCTTTCCTACTACTATCCCGGCTGGCTCTCGGGGAACATTTAATATGGGTACTGTGTACAGAGCTAAGTACTTCAGTACTCTATCGTCCTATTACTATTAAACCCATTTTACTCAGAGGAAACTGAAGCTCCAAATAGTGACTCAATGGAGAACAGGTCTGTCTGGATTCTTGGTATCAATCCTGCAGCGCCTCCCCTCTCTTGGTTAGAAGATTTCATGGGATGTAATTTTGACTCTGGCTGAGGCAGATTGGGAGGCAGCTGTGGTGTCCCCAGCAGGCTCACGTATTTGAGCACTTGTTTGGGGATTCTGTGGGTCCTTTGGGACATGAGTCCTGGATGACTGAAGTGGGCCACTGGGGTAGACTCTTGATGGTCGTGTCTACTTCTGGTTCTGGCCTGAGTTCTCTGCCTCTTGGGCTGCTGCCATGTCAGTTGTCTCTACTGGCTCCTGCCAGAATGGATCGTGAGCCCTGCCATGACTTCTCCTCTGTCCTCTGAGCCCGTGAGTTGAAATGCACCTTTCCTCCCTTATGCTGCTTCTGTCGAGTATTTTTTCTTCTATTATTTCTTTATTTTTTCATTTTTTAACAATAATTAATAATTTATGAGTACAAGCATCCTTCATGTAAAACCAATTTGCAAGCAGTTGTGCCCAAACCCACACAGCCCATGGGTCCCACCATCTAGCTGGGGGGGCTTGGAGAGAAAAGGGAAATCGGGGAAAAATATTTAAAAGTGAGTACAAAACACGAATTAGGGTGTCAAGTATACATGTGTGCAAGAATCAATGGAAAATAGTATAGTGACCTAGTGGAACCAATGGTAGGAACAGCAGTATTGAAAAAGTTGCACAGAATCAGACAGCATGTACGTTTACATGTGTGTGCGTAGATACATATTAGTGGGACTTATCATTGGCTGGATCACAGCATGGAGATGAGCCATCTTGGACCACACAGTGAAGAATAACCTCTTATGTGTGGAAGAGCTACCAGACTGAGTGGCCTGTAACACGGACATGCTGGAGTCTCCTTACTGCTCTCTAAATGCTTATTATGGATTGTTCCTGTTGATAACAATGAATGGTTATATTCAGCCTTCTGCCTGCCTGTGCTGCCTCCTCTATACCGGGGGATTGCATCAAATCCCAAAGCTTATTTGGGGTCAAAGAGAGATTGGTCCTCAAGGTGTCTGTTTGGGGAAATGTTCCCTAGAGTAGCCAGTTGAGCTGTGGCTTAGGCACAAGGAGCTCTGACACACGTCCAAGGTTGTGGCTTGTGGTGACCATCTCTAGCATCCAGGTATTGTCACATGAGGAATGACTGTCTTTCCTGCAATTTAGGGAAGCCTGCACTACTGGCTCTGTCTCTCTGGCCTGTCATTGGAAAAGCCCTAGTTCACTCCCAGGGTAACACTATTCCCCTTTTACTAACAGCACCAGCCTCCCTGCAGGAACTACAGCTTGGGTCAGTCTTACTTGTTAACTATAGGCCTGGGTGTGCGCTTCATTCAAAAGACTTTAATAACACAAACAACAACAATAAAATAATAATAATAGTGATAAAAAGCTATGTCTATGAACTGTGTTCTTAAGACTGGCCTTGACTTTTCATTGACATCAGGCAAAAGGAATATAAGTTGAACACTTACGGAATTTAAAGCTTCTAGACATCACAAAAAAATTAAGGGCTGGAGAGATACTCAGTGGTTAAGAGCATTGTGACTGCTCATGCAGAGGACCTGGGTTTGACCCCAGCACCCACATGGTGGCTAACAGCTATCCAAACTCCAGTCTAGGGGAATGCGACACCTCTTCTGACCTCTGAAGGCATTGCTAGACACGTGTACTTAATCACATGTTTCCAATATACTCACATACACATCAAAAATAATTAAGATACTTAAAAAAACAGAATAAGTGAAATTTATGTTAATAGATTTTTATTTGACTGAATATATTCAAATGGTGCTGCTTGTTATATAGTTGATGTGAAATGTCCTCCTTAGACTGCGATGTCCTCATACCAGTGCTGCGGTTTGGGAGATTGTAGTTCTGGAGACTTGGCTGTGGGTGGGCTTTCAGGGTCATAGGTAAAGCTTTTCTTCTGGGATGAACTTTCTGCTTCCTACACAGCCACCAAAAGAACAAGTGTAAAATGCCTGCAGCTTCTGTGGTACCCTGCCGTGCGAGCTATACCTTCTGAGGCTGTGAGCTCAAAATAAACCACTTCTCCCTTATAACTACTGTTAAGTAGTTGGTCATATGGAAGTGAAAAGTAACTAATAGACCACTTTGATGTGAAATCAGCATAACATTATTATGGAGATAACTTATTTCCAATTTCAGTACTGATTAGAGTCTAGAATGTGTTTGAGCCTGTGCTACTTGGATGAACCACATTATCAAGCACTTGATAGCCACAAGGAGTCACTAACCACCCTATTGGACACTGAAATGTGACAACAGCAAAACAAAAATTTAAATGTGGTGGAAATTAGGCTCAGTTGATAAAGTGGCTTGGTAAAGTCCTTGCAAACACAAGTCCAAGTAGCACGGGCCTCAAACAGAACCACTTTACAGATGCTAGGCATGGGTCACGTTGCTTTGCAATCCTAGGCACGAGGAGGGTAGACACAGGATCCCTAGGCCTGTCCGGCCAGCTAGTCTAGCTGATGGCGGCAAGCTCCGAGCCAATGAGAGGAGCCCATCTCAGAGGAGGTGTAGGCATATCCCTGAAGATGGCACCTAGGATCGTCTTTCTTCTCTCCACACACATGCACGCATGCTTGCATGTGCCTACGCACATACACTCGTGACACAATCACATAGGCACAAGCACAACACAGTACTACACATAGCATGAAAATGTGGCTGTGGTCTCGTCCAGGAGGTGGAGGGAAGAGAAAATTACCTTTTTGTCTTTCTCTACTTTGGCTGAGAAACAAGGCAGAAATTAATATCTCAATAGATTATCTTGACATGTTGTGTTACTGAGAAGAGAAGTCACTCAAAATAGCTCAGGCAGATTAAGAAGTGGTTTGGAAAGATATGCTGGCACCTCTTGGGACCCAAGGACTGAATTGGGGAGACCCCTTCTGGGAAGCAAAGCCAGGGTATAAAATGCTATTTTACGTCTTCGCTGTGTTTGGGGGTGGAACTTTCTCTGCTTGCTCAGTCTCTGTCCTTTCTTCTCAAGTTGTGTCCTCCACAGTCCACCCAGAGCAGAGGGACTGATGTCTAAGTGTGTCTCCACTGATTGTAACAATGTATTGTACAAGTCCTGGGCCAGAGCTAACCAACCCAACCATTCAACAAGTACTGATTCCAAGCTAGGGAGGTGTTTATTATCAGCTCATCCCCACAATGTCTTGTCTTCCCTTGGCCAAGATAATGCCTCTTCCAATGAGCTTTATCTACAGAGGGATACAGTCAATTACAGTAGGAAGAACTGTAGTCTATCAGCTGTGGATAGAGAGGAAACTCTTGAAGACCAGAGAAATAGGCTAGTGAATACCCACACACATCTACTTCATGGAAGAGTAAAGGGCTGGAACATATAAATGCTCATAGATGCTACTATTCTGCCCAATATAAATCCAGAAGGAATGAAATGGATTTCAGACTTCTGTATTAGAGAAAAAAGATAAATGACTTAAGTACACCGTCGATGTTCACCTGTAAACCTATTTTCAATACTCAAAGGTTGGGTGCACTTCAGTGGTCCATCACTAAAGAATAGTAAAGAAACACATGGCACTATCATTAGGAGACAAATTCTGACACTGCCACAATCTGGGTGAATCTTGAGGACACTATGTTATGTGACATAGACTATGCCAAAGAGCAATCCTGATGTATTATTCCACATCTATGAAGTTGTCAACTCAAGGAGATGGGATGGAGGTTTTCTAAGGGTTAGGGGAGAGGGAGGGAAGAGAGCTATTTAATGGGGACAAAGTGTCCATTTGAGATGACAGGAAAGTTCTGGTCGATGGTGGAGATGGTGTGAATGTAGGTGTACTCACCCTTAAAATGAATGGGATGACATAGTTGATGGTATGTGTATCTAGCAAAAGTTAAAAAAATCATCTTGATTCCTAGGATTTTTTTTAACTCTTAGGCTTATTTTAAAGAAGTGGTCATTGGGTATGAGAAACAAAAAAAAAAAAAAATGAAGGCTGTATGTTCTGGGATTTCCCCCGCCCTCCCAGAAGGAGGTGTTCCTCCACACACAGAAGGTAATTCAATCTTTGTTGCTCATATCGAAATTAATACAATTTTCTTTTCCTTTCCTTTAATTTTTTTTTGGGTCGAATCTAAGGTTTATTTGTAACCTACAGGAAGTCCTGGTGTTTCTTAGTGTTTTATACTCACGTGTAGCCAAAACGCCAGTGGGTATTCCTGGAAGGAGGAAAAGAAATTATTACTAAATCTTTGCAACGTCTTCCTGCCCAGCCCCACCGTGCTCACTCACATTTTCTATATGATACAGAGATGATGGTAAAGAGAGCAGAAGAATCCACAGAGCCGAGCCTCAGCAGAGGAGGGAAACAGAAAACCCTTGATTTATGAGCAAGTTTTAAGGAGAATGGACTGAGGAGAGACAGGGGCAGGAGAAAAGATTTTTGAGTTCTTCTGTGCAAAATGCAAGTCTTCCTCTCTTGTTATTTTCTGCAGAAATAGGAGCCAAGATGCAATTTGCCTTTTTCCAGGACTGTTTATTTGCCTGTGGTGAGGAGGCGAGGGAAGGTGCAGGTGACAACGCTGTATTTGGGTCACATTTGGATCCCCAGAGCCTAGAGCACTGTGTCCCAGGATTGTGGCTGAGTTGGTTGCATCTGGTGATGAGGCTGAGTCCAAGGCACCCACTGGAAGGCGGAGTCTGCATCGGCACTCTTCTTCTCACCAAGCAAGAGTGGTGCAAGGGCCGTCTGATGAGGTGAAATGGAACATACAAGCGGCCAAGCTTTCGTCTGTGCAGGAATTCCCGCACAGATTGCCCTATCCATGTCCCCTGGGCTATCACAAAACCTGATAGCAAGTAACAGATAGGGGCCGACGCATCATTATACCCGACGTCGACGTCGAAGATCACTATCACTTATAGTCACACAGGAACGGCAAAACCCTCCCAAACGTCCCTTTGGTTTGAAAGCAAACAATGAAGTCATTCAAACTAGGTCTCGTGGACTGTAAAGGGCGCGGGCAAAATTTCGTATAGGACTTCTAGAAAAATAAATTAATTATTAAGTTGAACTTCAAATATACCCCCGCCACTACTCTTTTCTTTCGG
Source organism: Rhizomys pruinosus (assembly GCA_009823505.1). NCBI lineage: Eukaryota > Metazoa > Chordata > Mammalia > Rodentia > Spalacidae > Rhizomys > Rhizomys pruinosus. Next base: position 724,248 of record VZQC01008130.1, read on the forward strand.
CTTTCCACGACCTATGATTTTGATGAATTCCAGGTTCTTAGCAAAATAATCACTTAAATAAAAGCCATCCAGGTAGTCACTAAGCACCTTTCACAAGAAAACTCATTTACCTTATAGGCCTGATCCATATTATATCTCTCACCGCTCTGTTGCTAGTCTCCGAAATATTGTTCAGAGGTCTCTTCCTTTTGTTCTGGTTTTTTAAGGCTCCAGGTCCTCCTTGTCCTGCATCCACCAGGGTTTCAGCCACATGCATTCTGTATGTTGTTGCCAGATTCCACCATCTGCCAACCTCTGAATGTTGGCCTTTTGGAAAGTCTACACTAGCCAGCTGTGGAGGTATACATCTGTAATCATATCACCTAGGAGATTGAGGTGGGAAGACTACAAGTCTAAGATAAGTCTGGGGGACCTGGGAAATGGTTTAGTTAGTAATAATGAGGACCTGGATTCGCACCCATGTTTAAAAAGCAGACCACAGTAGCACAGAGCTGTAAACCCAGTGTACAGATGAAGATGGATGGGGTTTACTAGACAGACAACAGAGACATTTATTGATTCTGTATGTTGGAAAACATTTAAGAATTCCGTCTTCTAGCTATTTGGAAATGCAGAGTAAATATTGTTAATTATAGTCATCGTACTGTAGAGTACTAACTTATCCCTCTTATCTTACAGCATTGTCGTATCCATCAGCCAACCTCTCTCTGGTAACCGCTGTTCTCTGTGTCTATGAAACCCCCCCAAAGGGTTGGGGGGCACACATGTCTGTTTCATTTACCATCATATTCTCCAGGCTCATCTGCGTTGTGATGCCACATGCATTGGTTAACTTTTCTGCTGCTGTACAAACATACTAGCAGAGGCAACTGAAGGGCAGAAGATTCATCTTGGCTCTCAGTTTTAGAGGGTCACAGTCCACACAGTCCATCATGGTAGAGAAGCGACAGAGAAAAAGCCACCACTTCTATGGCGGGGGGTACACCGGGCAGTATCTGGTTTACACAGCATGGACCAGGAAGTAGTTCAAGGTAAGAACGAGGGGTGATACAGCCTCAAAGGCTCAGAGCCCTGGTTCGATTCCCAGAAACCCATATGGTAGTGTTAACAACCTTCAGTAACTCAGTCCAGGGGATCTGGACGCCCTCTTCTGACTCATAGTATTGCACAACACAGGTACATTTACACACATATAGGGGAATAAACTCATACACATAAATAAAAAATAATAAAATATTTTTAAAAATAAAAAAATAAAACAAAAAATGGCCAATACCTGGTTAGAGAATGGCTCACGTGCAGAGGACTGGGTTCGATCCCCAGCACCCACTGGTGGCAGAGAACCGTCTGTAACTCCATCCCAGGAGAACATCCAGTTCCAGGGGAAACTGACACCCTCTTCTGACGTCCGAGATGTCCACAGCAATGGCATGACAGGTGCACAACCTACATGCAGACAGTACATTCATACACATAAAATAAAATAAAATAAAATAAAAAAATAAATAAAAAAAAAAATAAAAGCTCAGCCCTAATGACCTAGTTCTACTAGCCAGGACCCAATTCCTAAAGTCTCCACAGATTTCAAAATAGCACCACACACTGGGAGCAAGCATTTAAAACATGAGCCTATTGGAGGCCATTGCAGATTCAAGCCATGGTACCACAAATGGCCTTTGGTACCTGGGCCTCAAGTTACCTTGCTCCGCACCTGGGCCTCCTTCATACAGAAAAGACACAGAAGCATCCTTTGGAGAAAGCACTCTGAATGAACCATAGAACAGCACAACCCCAGGATCCAACACAGGTGCTGAATCTTGGTATTCGGACCTCTATTTGTCTAATCTGGGCCTTCTGGAGACTTGGCTTTGTCCCTCACCTTCTCTGGGGAGCTCTCTCTGATGGTGGGTTTTGTTCTGTGCTTCACATAGGCTCTTTGTAGTGAGCATTTGTTAAAACGCTGCAAGCTCAGCCTTTTTGAACTCCCTGTGTTTGGAGATTGGCTCCTCTGTTCAATATGATGCACTGGGAGCCTGCTGTGTTCCAGGCACAGTAGCAAATGAACTCCATACAACTTCCTTACCTCTGTAGCTTGTATTTGAAAGGAGGGAAATAATGAAGCACATAAACAGACATATATGGAGCAAGAGTCATGGGGGGTGGTTTCAAGGAGAATAAAAGGAAGTATCAATTTTCAATAAGTGATCTTATCGAGAAGGCATTTGAACAGAGCCTTAATGTAACACTTTTCTGTACAAATTTTGGTGGTGGGAGTTGGAATCTGCCTCACCCGTCGAAACCAACTTCATCTACTCGCTTCCTCAGTAGGACCCACTTTCCGCAGTTCCACCACCACCCAATCCTTTACTGTAACTTTGAATACATCAGTAGATGAAATCATTGATCATTTCAAAGCATTCAGGATACAATCCTTTGAAAAAGTCCTCATAGACACTCCCAGAGGTCCATTTTCCTAACCTTCTAGCCAGCTCTCAAACCAATCAAGTTACAATCAAGATTAATAGCCATAGTGACCTAGTATAATCAAATCTAGAGCTGAAGAAGTTGAGACAGTGGGACAGCCATTATTGTATAGCTGTGGCAGCAAAGTGCCTAGTCCTAGGCATGGTGTCAGGGTAGACGACTCACAAGTGACCATGTCTGGTGTTGAAGTGGAACTGTTAAACTCTAATGGAGCATGCTCACCAGCCCTAGTTAGATAGTCCTCACTGTGGTAGCTTCCAAGTTAAGACAGTTTCCTGCTCTTGTCAAACCTTGATCTTCAGGATGTCTGGAATTTCTGTAAGCTCAAATATATATATATATATTATATAAAAGATATATGATATATATATATATATGTTGGTCTTTTGGACGAGGTCTCCCTGTAGCCCCAGCTGGCCTAGAACCACTCGGTAGATCAGGCTGGCCTGAACTCACGAGAGTCTGCCTGCCTCTCCCTCCCAAAGAGCTAGGATAAAGGCATGTGTCCACCATGCCCGGCTCAATGTTATATTTTTTTTCAGTAAATTCTTTTGTGCTCAAATAAGACACAAAAAGTTTCTGTTGCTGTCATCCAGTAACTGTGGGAGCCATTTTCTACTCTGTGCTGTATTGGGGGGGAGGGAGGGGGGGGAAGGGGGATAAGAGGGAGAGAGGGGAGGGGGAGGGGGGTGGAGAGGGGGGGGGGAAAAAAGAAGGGGAAAGGAAAGAGGGAGAAAAGAAAGAGGGAGGGAGGGAAAGGGGAAGGGGGGGGGGGGGGGAAGGGGGGGGGAGGAAAGAAGAAAAAAAAAAAGAAAAGAGAAGGGGGAGGAGGGGGAGGGGGGAAGGGAGGGGGGGGGAAGGAGGGGGGGGGGGGAGGGGGGAGAGGGGGGGGGAGGAGAGGGGAAATGAAGGAGGGGGAGGAGGGAGGGGGGGGAGAGGAATAGGGGGAAAGGAGAAAGAAAAATTCTTTTTCTTTTTTTTTTTTTTTAAACATTATTTTTATTGATGCTTTGTGTATATCATACATAATTTTTCAGTCTTAATCTCCATTATACCAACTTCTTCTTTGGCACCCTCCTGCAGCCTTCCCCCCACCCCCGCCCCCACCCCTACCATCGCAGATCGTGCATTCAGCCGTAAGTTTTCTGCAGTGCTGTGTCCTGTCTTTGTTTGTTTTGTTTTTTGCCAAGGGTTCCACCATCCAGCTGGGGGGGGGGGCTTGTATGTACAATCAAGTTGATTAAATAAGAGTCCAGTCTATATTGCTGTAGTTTCACCATTCACCCCAATCGCAACCCTTACATTCTACCATGCCCCCTCTTCCGCAGATTGTTCCCTAGGCTTAGAAAAGAGGCACAGGTGGACGAGAAGCAAAACAGTTTAGTTTCTCTGGATCTGTTGTTTTGGACTCTGGTCAATTCTGGCTGTTTCCTTTCATGGGCTGTCGAGTATTTTATAACTGATGCAGAGACCTCAGCACGGGCTTAGGAAGCACCCTGGAGTATCACATATTTGTTTCCCATCTCTTGTGGCCATGCTTTGTGCAGCAGTAAGGGGCCCACAGGGGTGTCTTTGGGGACAAGCACAGGATGACTCGGTGCACAGAGCTCTGGAATCTTGAGTCAAAATAGCCAGAGTTGCTTTCCTTTCTTCTGGTATGTAAAATGGGCCCCATGTGCCATTGCAGTTGAGGAAAGCATTTCACATGGCTGCAGACAGGAGACATGAGGCCCTGTGAAACCCCTGTTCTCCATTCACTGTCTTGGGCAAATGATCTGTGGGCAAGGTAAGCCATTTTATATGTCCCAGTTTTACCAGCTGTGTGCATTAATTACAGTTCTCCATAGAAACAGAACCCATGGTGTGTGTGTGTGTGTGTGTGTGTGTGTGTGTGTGTGTGTGTGTGTATGTATGGCATTATTACAACAAATCCCACAGTGTTACCATCTGCAACCCAGGAGAGCCAGGGGTTAGCATTAGTCTAAATCCAAAGCCTGAGAACCAATGGTGTGAATTCTAGTCTCCCAAAGACCCAAAAACTAGAATCTCTGCTGTCAGTGGGAAGGAGATGGCTGAAATCACCAAGTGTGGATTTGTCTGTCTTCTATTCTTTTGTGCTACACAGGCCCTTGGTGGAGAGCCTAGATGGGGAGGAGTATCAGGCAGCCTGCCAATTCAAATATTAATCTCTTTTGGATGCCCCCTGCCTGCCCATCGCTCCCCACAGACATACCCAGAAGTAATGTCCTACCCACTATCTGGGCATTTCTTGACTCGGGAAGTTAACACGTAAAGGTAACCATTACAAACTGCAAAATGGGGCGGATGATAATAGAATCAACCCTATGGGCTTCTTTTGAGAATTAAATGTGATAACCTTGCAAACTGTGCAGCCCGAAGCATAGTAAATACCAATAAAACTAGTTCTTTTCCTTCCCTAGGCCTTGTTTTTACAAAATCCAAATGTTTCTTGGTATACACACTCATTTTCTAATAAGAAAGAAAAAGATTCTAAATGATCCCATCAGCCACCCAGATGGCTTAACTACTGTTTGTAACCATGTGCCTTTGAAAATGTGGAAATTGAGCTATAGAGGTGCTGGGGGTTAAGTTATAGGAATGAAATGGGAGTAAAATGTAAAGTTATCTCTGTGCACATGCATTCATCTTTTTTTTTCAATTTTTAAAATTTATTTATTATTTTTTATGTGTATGAATGTACTGTCTGCATGTAGGTTGGTTCACCCATGTCATGCAATGCCGTGGAGGTCAGAAGAGGGCGTCGGATTCCCCTGGAACTGGAGTTAAAGATGGTTCCTAGCCGCCATGTAGGTGCTGGGTATTGAACCCGGGTCCTTTGCAAGAGCAGGTGCTCTTAACCACTGAGCCATCTCTCTAGCCCACATTCATCTTTTTATTAACACATCCCTCCATCCGTCCATCCACTTATCTTCCAGGTAATATTTTTTTGAGTATTGAACAACACAGTGGAGTTCTATCTAATTCTGTCTTCCCTCATATAGGATTTGGTATAATGGTTTTTTTTTTTTGTTTGTTTGTTTGTTTGTTTTAGTTTTGTTTTTCTGGTTATTTTTTGTGTGTGTGTGTGGGGGGGTCTCAGAATGGCTTTGAACTCATTCTGTAGTGGAAGGTGACTGACTTCCGCATCTTCCTGCCTCTACTTCCCAAGTGCTGATATTACAGATGTGTGCCAAAACAACTGGCTTGGGTCTTCTTAATCTTGATTCTAGTCCTCTGCATGTTTGCCTGGGGCACAAGGAAATCCCAGGCAGGCAGATTGCCAATAGAGAGGTGAGACAGCAGCCCCCTAGTGGTTATGGATGTAGATACTTTAGTGGAATCTCGTTTTGCTTTACATGGTGCTACATTGTACACTGTTGATCTGCATGCTGTTCTGAATATAGCAAAAGAAATATGTACTTAAAAAAGGGAATCTTCATGGAGTGAAGCAGTGGCCGACTGGGGTATGGCTCTCATTACATTGCAGACTGAACTAACAGACTTAGCAGCGTGGCTCTTTCTGTCTCTCTGTCTCTTCCTCCCTTTTCCATGTATATATGTGAATGTACATGCATATTTGTGGCAAAACTAGGTCAGTATAATGTGTGCATCATGTGTTTGCCTAGGAACCAATGTAGGAATAGGTATTAAAGTATGCACAGAATCAGACAGCATGTACGTTTACATGTGTGTGCGTAGATACATATTAGTGGGACTTATCATTGGCTGGATCACAGCATGGAGATGAGCCATCTTGGACCACACAGTGAAGAATAACCTCTTATGTGTGGAAGAGCTACCAGACTGAGTGGCCTGTAACACGGACATGCTGGAGTCTCCTTACTGCTCTCTAAATGCTTATTATGGATTGTTCCATGTGATAACAATGAATGGTTTATTTCAGCCTTCTGTCCTGCCTGTGCTGCCTCCTCTATACCGGGGGATTGCATCAAATCCCAGAGCTTATTTGGGGTCAAGAGGAGCTTGGTCCTCAATGGTCTGTTTGGGGAAATGTTCCCTAGAGTAGCCAAGTTGAGCTGTGGCTTAGGCACAAGGAGCTCTGCACAGCGTCCAAGGTTGTGGCTTGTGGTGACCATCTCTAGCATCCAGGTATTGTCACATGAGGAATGACTGTCTTTCCTGCAATTTAGGGAAGCCTGCACTACTGGCTCTGTCTCTCTGGCCTGTCATTGGAAAAGCCCTAGTTCACTCCCAGGGTAACACTATTCCCCTTTTACTAACAGCACCAGCCTCCCTGCAGGAACTACAGCTTGGGTCAGTCTTACTTGTTAACTATAGGCCTGGGTGTGCGCTTCATTCAAAAGAGCTTTAATAACAACAACAACAACAATAATAATAATAATAATAGTGATAAAAAGCTATGTCTATGAACTGTGTTCTTAAGACTGGCCTTGACTTTTCATTGACATCAGGCAAAAGGAATATAAGTTGAACACTTACGGAATTTAAAGCTTTCTAGACATCACATTAAAATAGTAAATTAAGGGCTGGAGAGATTACTCAGTGGTTAAGAGCATTGACTGCTCATGCAGAGGACCTGGGTTTGACTCCCAGCACCCACATGGTGGCTAACAGCTATCCATAACTCCAGTTCTAGGGGAATGCGACACCCTCTTCTGACCTCTGAAGGCATTGCTAGACACGTGTACTTAATCACATGTTTCCAATATACTCACATACACATCCAAAAATAATTAAGATACTTAAAAAAACAGTAAAGTGAAATTTATGTTAATAGATTTTTATTTGACTGAATATATTCAAAATGGTGCTGCTTGTTATAGTTTGAATGTGAAATGTCCTCCCTTAGACTGCTGTATGTCCTCATACCAGTGCTGCTGTTTGGGAGATTGTAGTTCTGGAGACTTGGCTGGTGGGTGGGCTTTCAGGGTCATAGGTAAAGCTTTTCTTCTGGGATGAACTTTCTGCTTCCTACACAGCCACCAAAAGAACAAGCTGAAAATGCCTGCAGCTTCTGTGGTACCCTGCTGTGCTAGACTATACCTTCTGAGCTGTGAGCCAAAATAAACCACTTCTCCCTTGAATAACTACTGTTAAGTAGTTGGTCATATGGAAGTGAAAAGTAACTAATAGACCACTTTGATGTGAAATCAGCATAACATTATTATGGAGATAACTTATTTCCAATTTCAGTACTGATTAGAGTCTAGAATGTGTTTGAGCCTGTGCTACTTGGATGAACCACATTATCAAGCACTTGATAGCCACAAGGAGTCACTAACCACCCTATTGGACACTGAAATGTGACAACAGCAAAACAAAAATTTAAATGTGGTGGAAATGGCTCAGTTGATAAAGTGCTTGGTAAAGTCCTTGCAAACACAAGTCCAAGTAGCACGGGCTCAAACAGAACCCATTTACAGATGCTAGGCATGGTGTCACGTGCTTGCAATCCTAGGCAGAGGAGGTAGACAGGAGGATCCCTAGGCCTGTCCGGCCAGCTAGTCTAGCTGATTGCCAAGCTCCAGGCCAATGAGAGAGCCCATCTCAGAGGAGGTGTATGGCATTCCTGAAGATGGCACCTAGGATCGTCTTTCTTCTCCACACACATGCACGCATGCTTGCATGTGCCTACGCACATACACTCGTGACACAATCACATATGCACAAGCACACACATACTACACATGCATGAAAATGTGGCTGTTCTTCCAGGAGGTGGAGGGAAAGAGAAAATTACCTTTTTGTCTTTCTCTACTTTGGCTGAGAAACAAGGCAGAAATTAATATCTCAATAGATTATCTTGACATGTTGTGTTACTGAGAAGAGAAGTCACTCAAAATAGCTCAGGCAGATTAAGAAGTGGTTTGGAAAGATATGCTGGCACCTCTTGGGACCCAAGGACTGAATTGGGGAGACCCCTTCTGGGAAGCAAAGCCAGGGGTATAAAATGCTATTTTAGCATCTTCGCTGTGTTTGGGGGATGGAACTTTCTCTGCTTGCTCAGTCTCTGTCCTTTCTTTCTCAGATTGTGTCTCTCCACAGTCCACCTCAGAGCAGAGGGACTGATGGTCTAAGTGTGTCTCCACTGATTGTAACAATGTATTGTACAAGTCCTGGGCTCAAAGCTAACCAACCCAACCATTCAACAAGTACTGATTCCAAGCTAGGGAGGTGTTTATTATCAGCTCATCCCCACAATGTCTTGTCTTCCCTTGGCCAAGATAATGCCTCTTCCAATGAGCTTTATCTACAGAGGGATACAGTCAATTACAGTAGGAAGAACTGTAGTCTATCAGCTGTGGATAGAGAGGAAACTCTTGAAGACCAGAGAAATAGGCTAGTGAATACCCACACACATCTACTTCATGGAAGAGTAAAGGGCTGGAACATATAAATGCTCATAGATGCTACTATTCTGCCCAATATAAATCCAGAAGGAATGAAATGGATTTCAGACTTCTGTATTAGAGAAAAAAGATAATGACTTAAGTACATCGATGTTCACTGTAACCTTATTTTCAATACTCAAAGGTTGGGTGCACTTCAGTGGTCCATCCACTAAAGAATAGGTAAAGAAAACATGGCACTATTCATTAGGAGACAAATTCTGACACTTGCCACAATCTGGGTGAATCTTGAGGACACTATGTTATGTGACATAGACTATGCCAAAGAGCAAATCCTGATGTATTATTCCACTTCTATGAGTTGTCAAACTCAAGGAGATGGGATGGAGGTTTCTAAGGTTAGGGGAGAGGGAGGAAGAGAGCTATTTAATGGGGACAAAGTGTCCATTTGAGATGACAGGAAAGTTCTGGGCATGGGTGGAGATGGTGTGAATGTAGGTGTACTGCACCCTTAAAATGAATGGGATGACATAGTTGATGGTATGTGTATCTTAGCAAAAGTTAAAAAAATCATCTTGATTCCTAGGATTTTTTTTAACTCTTAGGCTTATTTTAAAGAAGTGGTCATTGGGTATGAGAAACAAAAAAAAAAAAAAATGAAGGCTGTATGTTCTGGGATTTCCCCCGCCCTCCCAGAAGGAGGTGTTCCTCCACACACAGAAGGTAATTCAATCTTTGTTGCTCATATCAAATTATATACAAGTTTTTCTTTTCCTTTCCTTTATTTTCTTTTTTGGGTCTAATCTAAGGTTTATTTGTAACCTGACAGGAAGTCCTGGTGATTTCTTAGTGTTTTATACTCTACGTGTAGCCAAAACGCCAGTGGGTATTCCTGGAAGGAGGAAAAGAAATTATTCTAAATCTTTGCAACGTCTTCCTGCCCAGGCCCACCGTGCTCACTCCTTTTCTCATATGATACAGAGATGATGGTAAAGAGAGACAGAAGAATCCACAGAGCCGAGCCTCAGCAGAGGAGGGAAACAGAAAACCCTTGATTTATGAGCAAGTTTTAAGGAGAATGGACTGAGGAGAGACAGGGGCAGGAGAAAAGATTTTTGAGTTCTTCTGTGCAAAATGCAAGTCTTCCTCTCTTGTTATTTTCTGCAGAAATAGGAGCCAAGATGCAATTTGCCTTTTTCCAGGACTGTTTATTTGCCTGTGGTGAGGAGGCGAGGGAAGGTGCAGGTGACAACGCTGTATTTGGGTCACATTTGGATCCCCAGAGCCTAGAGCACTGTGTCCCAGGATTGTGGCTGAGTTGGTTGCATCTGGTGATGAGGCTGAGTCCAAGGCACCCACTGGAAGGCGGAGTCTGCATCGGCACTCTTCTTTCTCACAAGCCAGAGTGGTGCAAAAGGGCCGTCTGTAGTGATTGACTGAAAGCGGCAAAGCTTTTCTCTGTGAGGAATATCCAGCAGCAGTTGCCACTTCATGTCATCCTGGGGCTTCACAAAACAGCTGAAGCAAGAAAAGATAATGGGGACGACCAAAATTATATCCAGAGTAGCTGTATATCACTTCATTTAGTACACAGGAAAGGCAAAACCTTCACAAAAGTCCATTTGGTTTGAAAGCAAACAATGAAGTCATTCAAACTAGGTCTCGTTGGACTGTAAAGGCGCTGGCAATATTTCGTATAAAGGACTCTATAGAAAAATAAATTATATTTATTAAATTGAACTTCAAATAATAACCCAGCCACCTACTCTTTTCTTTCTGGCTTTCCACGACCTATGAATTTTGATGAATTACAGAAAGTTCTATAGCAAAATAATCACTTAAATAAAAAGCCATCCAGGTAGTAACATAAGCACCTTTATGCCAAAGAAAAACTCATTTACCTTATAGGCCTGATCACTATTTATTCTCTCACCGCTCTGATTGCTAGTCTCCGAAATATTGTTCAGAGTAGCTCTTCCCTTTTGTTCTTTGTTTTTTAAGGCTCCAGGTCCTCCTTGTCCTGCATCCACCAGGGTTTCAGCCACATGCATTCTGTATGTTGTTGCCAGATTCCACCATCTGCCAACCTCTGAATGTTGGCCTTTTGGAAAGTCTACACTAGCCAGCTGTGGAGGTATACATCTGTAATCATATCACCTAGGAGATTGAGGTGGGAAGACTACAAGTCTAAGATAAGTCTGGGGGACCTGGGAAATGGTTTAGTTAGTAATAATGAGGACCTGGATTCGCACCCATGTTTAAAAAGCAGACCACAGTAGCACAGAGCTGTAAACCCAGTGTACAGATGAAGATGGATGGGGTTTACTAGACAGACAACAGAGACATTTATTGATTCTGTATGTTGGGAACATTTAAAATTCCCTCTTCTAGCTATTTGGAAATGCAGAGTAAATATTGTTAATTATAGTCATCGTACTGTAGAGTACTAACTTATCCCTCTTATCTTACAGCATTGTCGTATCCATCAGCCAACCTCTCTCTGGTAACCGCTGTTCTCTGTGTCTATGAAACCCCCCCAAAGGGTTGGGGGGCACACATGTCTGTTTCATTTACCATCATATTCTCCAGGCTCATCTGCGTTGTGATGCCACATGCATTGGTTAACTTTTCCTGCTGCTGTGACAAACTATCTAGCAGAGGCAACTGAAGGCAGGGAAGATTCATCTTGGCTCTCAGTTTTAGAGGGTCACAGTCCACACAGTCCATCATGGTAGAGAAGGCAAAGGAGAAAAGCCACCAGGCTTCTATGGCGGGGGGTACACCGGGCAGTATCTTGTTTACACAGCATGGACCAGGAAGTAGTTCAAGGTAAGAACGAGGGGGTGATACAGCCTTCAAAGGCTCAGCCCGGGTTCGATTCCCAGAACCCATATGGTAGTGTCTAACAACCTTCAGTAACTCCAGTTCCAGGGGATCTGACGCCCTCTTCTGACCTCATCAAGTATTGCACAACACAGGTACATTTACACACATATAGGGAATATACTCATACACATAAAATAAAAAATAATAAAATATTTTTAAAAATAAAAAATAAGGGGATGGAGAGATGGCCTAGTGGTTAAGAGTGCCAACTGCTCTTGCAGAGGACCTGGGTTCGATCCCCAGCACCCACATGGTGACTGAGAACCGTCTGTAACTCCAATTCCAGGAGAACTCCAGTTCCAGGGGAAACTGACACCCTCTTCTGACGTCCGAGATGTCCACAGCATTGCATGACATGGGTGCACAAACCTACATGCAGACAGTACATTCATACACATAAAATAAAATAAAATAAAATAATAAAAAATAAATAAAAAATAAAAAATAAAAGCTCAGCCCTAATGACCTAGTTCTACTAGCCAGGACCCAATTCCTAAAGTCTCCACAGATTTCAAAATAGCACCACACACTGGGAGCAAGCATTTAAAACATGAGCCTATTGGAGGCCATTGCAGATTCAAGCCATGGTACCACAAATGGCCTTTGGTACCTGGGCCTCAAGTTACCTTGCTCCGCACCTGGGCCTCCTTCATACAGAAAAGACACAGAAGCATCCTTTGGAGAAAGCACTCTGAATGAACCATAGAACAGCACAACCCCAGGATCCAACACAGGTGCTTGAATCTTGGTATTCTGACCTCTATTTGTCTAATCTGGGTCTTCTGGAGACTTGGCTTTTGCCTCACCTTCTCTGGGGAGCTCTCTCTGATGGTGGGTTTTGTTCTGTGCTTTTCACATAGGCTCTTTGTAGTGAGCATTTGTTAAAACGCTGCAAGCTCAGCCTTTTTGAACTCCCTGTGTTTGGAGATTGGCTCCTCTGTTCAATATGATGCACTGGGAGCCTGCTGTGTTCCAGGCACAGTAGCAAATGAACTCCATACAACTTCCTTACCTCTGTAGCTTGTATTTGAAAGGAGGGAAATAATGAAGCACATAAACAGACATATATGGAGCAAGAGTCATGGGGGGTGGTTTCAAGGAGAATAAAAGGAAGTATCAATTTTCAATAAGTGATCTTATCGAGAAGGCATTTGAACAGAGCCTTAATGTAACACTTTTCTGTACAAATTTTGGTGGTGGGAGTTGGAATCTGCCTCACCCGTCGAAACCAACTTCATCTACTCGCTTCCTCAGTAGGACCCACTTTCCGCAGTTCCACCACCACCCAATCCTTTACTGTAACTTTGAATACATCAGTAGATGAAATCATTGATCATTTCAAAGCATTCAGGATACAATCCTTTGAAAAAGTCCTCATAGACACTCCCAGAGGTCCATTTTCCTAACCTTCTAGCCAGCTCTCAAACCAATCAAGTTGACAATCAAGATTAATAGCCATAGTGACCTAGTATAATCAAATCTAGAGCTGAAGAAGTTGAGACAGTGGGACAGCCATTATTGTATAGCTGTGGCAGCAAAGTGCCTAGTCCTAGGCATGGTGTCAGGGTAGACGACTCACAAGTGACCATGTCTGGTGTTGAAGTGGAACTGTTAAACTCTAATGGAGCATGCTCACCAGCCCTAGTTAGATAGTCCTCACTGTGGTAGCTTCCAGATTAAGACAGTTTCCTGCTTCTTGTCAAACCTTGATCTTCAGGATGTCTGGAATTTCTTGAGCTCAAATATATATATATATATATATATATTGGTCTTTTTGAAGACGAGGTCTCCCCTGTAGCCCCAGCTGGCCTAGAACTCACTCTGTAGATCAGGCTGGCCTTGAACTCACAGAGATCTGCCTGCCTCTCCCTCCCAAGAGCTAGGATTAAAGGCATGTGCCACCATGCCCGGCTCAATGTTATATTTTTTTTCAGTAAATTCTTTTGTGCTCAAATAAGACACAAAAAGTTTCTGTTGCTGTCATCCAGTAACTGTGGGAGCCATTTTCTACTCTGTGCTGTTTTCTTTTTTTTTTTTTTAATTTAATTTTTATTGATGCTTTGGTGTATTTCATACACATTTTCCAATTCAGTTCAGGCATATTATCCCCTTACCCCTTCCACCCCCCACCCCACCCCTACCCATCGCAGATCGTGCATTCTGCCATAAGTTTTCTGCATCTTTCTCTGCTTTTTTGTTTTGTTTTGTTTTCATTTTTTTTAACAATAGGTGATAATTTGTGAGTACAAGCATCCTTCATGTAAAACCAATTTGCAAGCAGTTGTGCCCAAACCCACACAGCTCATGGGTCCCACCATCCAGCAGGGGGGGCTTGTATGTTCAATCAAGTTGATCAAATGAGTCCTGTATTTCTATCTGAATTCCCAGCACTACCTGTTTGCATGTGTCTTATTTACCATGAGCTCTTGAGGACAGGGTCACATTTTTTTCACTTAATTTTTGACAGATTTCATGCATGTATGTAATGTATCATGAGCATATTCAGCCCTGTCCTTCCCTCCCTCCCAATCCTGCATACCCCCTCCTTCCTGACTTGTCTCTCCCTACTTCCATGTCCCATTGTTTGGTGCAGGTCCCACACAGGTGGCCACACTGCAATGTGTTCATGATGATGTTGGCCAGATCCAGAAAAGAGTATTTTGTAGCACTCCCTCCCCATCCTACAGCTCTAACAATCTTTCCATCCACTTCTCTGAATGTTCCCTGGGTCTCGGAGGTGATGCTGGGCTGTAGATGTCTTATTTAGGGCTGAGCATGCAGTGATCACTTATTCTGTGTGTTTTGACCAGATTTTAGTCTCTATTAACCATCACCCACTGCAAACAAAGAAGCCAAAGTGGGTAGCAGCACTAGGCTAAGGTCATAAGTATGAACATAAATATAAATGTTTAGAAGTCAGTTTGGTTGCATATTTACTTAGCTTAGTATCGGTAGTGACTTTTGCTCTAAGGCCTCTGACATCTCCAGCCACAGGTATCTAGGACCCGGTAGGACCTTCCCCGCACTATGAGCGGTAGCCAGTGGGATGGAGGCTTCTGTCTTAGTTCCATCTCCACACCAGCATGTGGTGTCTTCAGCAATAGCTCTTGCCACCTACTCCTGGAGAGTGCACATATTTATCACGTGCTGTTCTGCCTCCATGCTCTTGCCTGGCACTCCTCACACAATGGAGAATCCAGGAGTCGTTGTTGGATCTGTGAATGAACAGGAAGGGGAGAACGTGGAGACAGACCTTCTGAGCCCATGCTTCTCTCCATGCCAGCCTTAGTTTCAGACCTAGAGTCCACAGTCAAGGATGAGAAGCCAGCTCTGCCACTCTAGTCTGTGCCTATCTTCTGCGGCAAGTGTGCAGAGTTAATAGAAGAGCTTTAGCTTTTTTTTTTTATTTTTGAGAACTTCATACATGAATATTATATTTCTATCATTTCCCCTCTCACTCTCTCTCTCCCTTCCAAGTTTTCCATGCCTCCCTTCAATTTCATGAGCTGCTCTTTGATTGTTTTATCCAGTAGCAGGGAACCTGGTCCTCTGGATCTTAGCAATCTTTCTCCTCCTTCCGCAATGTTCCCTCTTAGATTAGGTGTTGCACTGTGGATGTATCAACTGGGGATAGACACCCCTTGATTATTTATTCTCTGCATTGTAGCCAGTTGTGGAACTCTGTAATAATCTCCATCTGTTGGAAGAAGAAGCTTCTTGGATGAGTGGTGAGAACTACACTTATCTATGAATATAAGGACAAGTATTTAGAATATAGTAAGAAATTAAAATTTAGGAAAGTGAGAGTAGTAGGGTCTATTCTAGGACATATGGGCTCTCTAGGCATGGGTACTTGGCTATGTTTACAGTATAAGGCTTCAGTTCTCTCCTATTGAACAGGGCTTAATTCCAATTAGTTGTTGGATACCCCCAATATAAAAGTGCCACTATTGCACCAATAGTGATATTTTGCTGGAGCAGTCATTGCTATGGTTCATACACTTTATGCCTGGGTAGGGCCATTGATTTTTTTTCTCCTTGGCTGCTTTCATAGCCCCTTCTGATACTATGGAAGCTAGTCCTCAGAGAGGAGGCTTCCAGGCCCATTCCCCCATTCCAGCTCAATTTATCCTGGTCCTGGGTCCGAAGTGTGTGGTGTGTATGGCAGATTTCTACCAAAACCTACTGCTCTTTAGAAATGGGAAAATATCAAAACGAGCCCCCAATCTCAGTTCCAGAAAGGAAAACTGGAGATGCGTTGAGTGCACTGGGACATGTGAGTATTTGATGAGCTTGGGTGTGTTATCACAAGGCTTTCTGTCTCTTTCATACAAATGGGAGTCATGAGAAAGATGTTTCTTGATAGGGGAACTAGCCACATCATGGCTTAGACAATCCATTGCTCTGTACTGTGGAATCTTTAGAAGCATCCATGTTTTCTACCCACTACATGTGAGTAGGAGTTCCTGGTAGCAACCAAAAAAAAAAAAAGTCTGTTGAGGTATAAGATCACCTTTGGTTTAAAAACCACTGAATTAGATTATATGTATTCTAAATGGTAAATTCTAGTTTTGGATCAACGATCAGGTACTGGGAGCTTGGGAAATGGCTTTCCAGGTAAGGGCATCTCACTAAAGCATGAAGACCTGAATTTAAATCTCCAGCATCTATGTAAAAAGCTGCATGGGGCCATGCACATGCATATAACCCTGTGCTGTTGAGAACAGAGGCAGGGGCATTGCTGGGGCTTGCTGGCTGTCAGCGTAGCTCCAAGTTCAACAAAAGAAGTAAAACTCATATTCCATTCTTAGATGGTCTCTCAGGTATCTGGGCACATCACCAGGAGCAGCAACCAAATTTGGACATCCATAAGAGCAAAAACTACATTCTGACTCCTACTGACAAATAGTGATGAATAGTGATTATTAGTGATTACCACTTTCAGTGGAGAGATGCTGCATATCGTCAGAGATGTTGAAAGGCAGAGCGGATGTACACCTCAGATTAGGTAATATATGTGTTTTCCAAAGGGGTAGCTCATCCTTTTTATGTCTTTGTTTAGACAATAATCTTTTCTTGGCTTTAGCTTCTGAAAAATGTCAGTTTACTAGGGAGATGTTGGGCGAACTTTGCAATAATGAGTGTGTGTCACATGACACTATTCCTGGGGAGACATGGACAACTATCTGGTCACTCCTGATAGGGAATCAACAGAGGACCGAAGCAAGGGCACCAGCAAAGTCCAGCGTGGTGAAACAATGAGTTTCCACAGTTCTGTACTGGGCTTTTGTCTGCTTGAGTTTGGATAGGTCTTGTGCATGCTGATACTATCGCCGTAGGTTCATGTGAGCAGGTTTGACCTTGTAGGACTCTATTCCTATATGGTTGTGCACCTCCTCTCTGGCTGTTACAATCTTTCCGCCCCTTCTGAATTGTCCCTGATCTCTGGGTAGGTGAACTTTGACATAGGAGTCCTGTCCAAGGACCACACTCTGCAGATTCTTACTCTCCACACTTTGGCCATTTGTGACCCCTTATGTTCTTGACCCTCTGTTGCATGAGGGGGCTTCATAAAGGAGAAATGGGAGCCTCATTAGTTTCCTCTTTACCACTTGCTCTATGAGCCTTAGGTGTAGCAATTGAATTGTAGATGTGTCACTTAGCTGTGGGCACTGTCTTTGTGTGACCAGTTGTGGTACTCTGTAAAAGTTTTCGTGCTGTGCAAAGAAGCTTCTTTGATGAGTGGTGACTGGGATATTTGTCTGTATATATAAGGATACATATTTTGCACATAGTAAGACATCACATTTGTCTAGGGATGTGACAGTCTTGAGGTTTTTCTCTAACATCTATGACCTTTCCATCCATGTGTATTTGGCTATGCTTATAGAACCACACATGAATTTCCACCCATTGAATGGGGTTTAATGCCAGTTAGGATGCTGTTGATTACCCCCCAAGATAAAAGTACTACTACTGTACCAAAGTCGTTTGCTGTACCAGTCATTGATGTAGTTATCAAGGCCTGAAGCTGGGGTCATACCATAGACTGATGCTCTCCATTAGCAGCTTGCATAGTGCTCTCCACAGCTATGAGAGCTGGCCTTCAGGGGAGGTGGCTTCCAGGTCAGTTCCAGCTCCATTGTTCCAAGTTCTATGTCTGAAGTATCTCCTGTCTTCAGCAATAGGGTCTTACCTTCAAGCCCTGGGAAGTAATCAAGGGCCATGGCAATAACTTCTGTAATTTTGGGAGACTCTTGGACTACCCAAAGGCAGTCAAAGGAAAGTTTCTCCTATCTGACACCGTTTCTTGTTTTGTAGCCTTCAGCTATGCACATGAATTATGTAGAGATATTGTATGTGTAATTCGTCAGTGTGTTGTTAGAATAATGTGGGTCCTCTGCATTTTCACACCAGTGAGGCATTATTTGTCTCTCTCCTCTCTCCCTGTCTAACTCTCCCCATTTTCTCCATTTCTATTTTTATATTTTATTTATCATTTTTATTTTATGTGTCTGAGTGTGTTTCCAGCATGTGTGTAAGAGCTCCTGTGTCCTTCAGTGCCTGAAGAGGTCAGAGAAAGGCGTCAGATTCTCTGGAACTGGAGTTAGGGATGGTTGCTAGCCATTAGGTGGGTGCTGAGAATCGAACCTGAGTTCTCTGCAAGAGCAGCCAGTGCAGCCAACCACTGAGCCATCTCTCCAGCCCCCCATTCCTCTCTTGATAATACTAGTCTCCTATGGTCCCACTTCTCTTGAGCTCTTTCTTCCCATTTACCCGCAAAGGTCCTTGTATGACCCTCTGTTGAACGCCCCCGTTTTATCCATTTCTCCCTAGTAACACCTGTCTCCTACTGTTCTCTCTGGGGTTCCCTCTTCCCTTTTACCTCCCTGGTTCTTTTCCATTTTCTTGGTGCTGTAGTTACATCAGGATACAAACTCACATATAAAGATTTGGAGCTAGGATCCACATATGAGGGAAAACATAGGTTCTTTGCTTTTCTGAGTCTGTGTTACTTCTTGGTATAACAGTTTCTAGTTCCATCCATTTACCCGCAAATTTCATGATTTCGTCTTTCTTTACCACTGAGTAGAGCTCCATTGTGTAAATGTACCACGTTTTCATTATCAGTCAAGGGATACTTAGGTTGCTTCCATCTCTTAGCTATTGTGAAAAGACCAGCAACAAGCATGGATGTACAAGTATCTTACGATAGGATGAGTCTTTTGTGTATGTGCCAAGGAGCGGTATGACGGGGTCAAATGTTAAGTTCGTTTTCAGTATCATTTGTTCTCTTGCTCTTAGGCAGTCTGACTGGGGTAAGATGAAATCTTAAAGTGGTTTAAATTTGCATTTCCTTAATTACTAAGGATGGTTAACACTTCTTAAGATGTGTCTTAGCCATCTTTATTTCTTCTTTTTGAGAACTCTCTGTTTGGATCCTTATGTTCCATCTTTTAATTGGGTCACTTGTTTTCTTGATTTTTGTTTTTTGAGTTCTTTCTTTATATTCTGGATGTTACACCTGTGTCAGATATGGTGCTGGTGAAGATTTTCTTGGGATCTGTGAGTTTTCTGTGAACTTCATTCTTTCTTTTGCTGTACAGAAGCTTTTTAGTTTAATGAGATCCCACTTGTTGATTGTTGACCTTAATTCCTGAGCTACTACTGTCTGATTTAGAAAGTCCTGTCCTACACCTATATCACGAAGGGTACTGCCAGTGTTTTCTTCTAGCAGTTTCAGAGTTTCAGGTTGAGGTCTTTGATCCATTTGGGGTAGACTTCTGTGCAGGGTGAAAAATAAGCATATAGTTTCATTATTCTACAGGTAGATATCTAGTTTTGCCCCCACCATTTACTGAAGATGCTATCTTTCCTCCAGTGAGTGTTCTTGGCCCCTTTGTCAAATATCAGGTGGCTTAAATTACCTGTACTAAAGTTTGGGTCTTCAACTATGTTTCATTGATCTACGGGTCTATTTCTGTGCCAGGACCATGGTGCTTTTTTTTTTTTTTTTTTTTTTTTTTGAGCACATTCTTTTTTTTTTTTTTGCTTATTTATTTATTTTTTTAGTTTACATTTTCACTTAATTTTTTTTTTTTTTAAATTAATTTTTATTGATGCTTTGTGCATTTCATACATTTTTTCCAATTCAGTTCAGGCTTATTTCCCTTTCCTCCCCCCCACCCCCACCCACCCTCCAGAATCATGCATTCTGCCATGACTGTCCTGCATCTTTCTCTCAGTTTTTTTTTTTTCATTTTTAGCTATAAGTGATAATCCATGAGTACAAGCATCCTTCATGCAAAACCTATCTGCAGGCTGTTGTGCCCAAACACCTACAGCCCCACCATCCAGTGGGGGGTGACAGGTTGTTTGTTCAATCAAGTTGATCAAATGAGTGTCCAGACTACATTGCTGTAGTTTCACCATTCACCCCAATCGCAGCCCTTACATTCTACCACGCCCCCTCTTCCGCAGGTTGTTCCCTAGGCTTAGAAAAGGGGCACAGGTGGATGAGAGGTAAAACAGTCCACTCTCTCTGGAGCTGTTGACTTGGACTCTGGTCAATTCTGGCTGTTTCCTTTCATGGGCTGACAGTTTGTCCAGGAATAACCTTTCGATCCTACTAATGAAGAACAAGCAATTAGATATATAGGTATTTAAGCAGCACTAATAGTTATGGTAGGTTACTTTAGCATAGACACATGTTTGGATATGTTAATCCATGAATTACAATTTTCCCCCCTGTTAAATATGACAGGGTCTTACTGTGGCTTATAACATCTAACCTGTAGAGGATGTAAGCTTGTGGCATCAGCCATGGGTTATTTCTCCAAGGGGAGAGCCAATAGCCAATTAGATTTGGGATATACAGGCACATGGCTGCCTCTGCTGCACAGTATTTCCAGGCAGGTGAGGTGTATCCATGGTGCTTTTATGACTATAGCTCTGTAATAGAGTTTGAAATCTATTTAATTGGGATTACATTGACTCTATATATTGCTTTTGGTAGGATGGCAATTTTCACAATATTAATTCTTCCAGTTCATGAGCATGGGAGGTCTTTCCATCTTCTGGTGTATTCCTCAAGCTCTTTCTTTAAAGAATTATTTTTTGAGACAAGGTCTCCCTATAGCCCCAGCCTGGAACTCACTCTGTAGACCAGGCTGGCCTTGAACTCACAATGATCCATCTGCCTCTGCCTCCTGAGTGCTAGGATTAAGGGTGTGTGCTACCATGCCCGGTTTAAGGATAGTTCTTAGTTGCCATGTGGGTCCTGGGAATCAAACCTGGGTCCTCTGCTGGAGCAGTTGGTGCTCTTAAACATTGAGACATCTCTCCAGCCCCAGAATTAATTTTTTTTTTTTTTTACTTTTTCAGACAGGATCCTCCTGTAGCTCTACCTGTCATGGAATTCACTATGTAGACCAGGCTGGCCTTGAACTCAGAGATTCCCCCTGCCTCTGCCTCCTGAGTGCTGGAATTAAAGACATAGCCCACCACACCCAGCTTAAAAATTTCAAATTTTCATTGTAGAAATTTTTAATGTCTTGGTCAGGTTCATTCTGATATTTTTGACATTATTATGAATGGGAGGGTTTCTAAGGATTCTTTCTCCACTTGCTTGTTATTGGTATATAAAAAGGCGACTGATTTTTGTAGGTTAATTTTATAACTCACACTTTATTGAAAGTGTTAATCATTTCTAGAAGTTTCCTGGTGGAATTTTGTCATCTCTTAGGTATAATATCATCTCCAAAAAGGGATATTTCGACCTCTTCTTTTCCAATGAGTATGCCTTTATTTCTTTCTCTTGTCTTATTGCTCTAGCAAGAGTTTCAGGCACTATGTTAAAAAGGATTGGAGAAAATAATGTATGAAATGCACAAAGCATCAATAAAAATTAAATTAAAATAAAAAAAAGGATTGGAGATGCTGGACAGCCTTGTCTGGTTCCTGGTTTTAATGGGAATGCTTCCAGTATTTCTCTATTTAGAATGATATTGGCTGTGGATTTGTTGTATATCGCTTTATTCTGTTGAGTTATGGTCCCTCCCATTCAATTCCTTCTAGGACTTTTAACCCAAATGCATGTTGAATTTTGTAAAAGGTCTTTTCTGCATCTATTGAGATGATCATATGATTTTTGTCTTTGAGTCCATTTATATAATTTATGACATTTATTGACTTATCCCTGCATCTCTGGAATGAAGCTGACTTGATTGTGGTGGATGATCTTTTTGGTGTATTCCTGTATGTGGTTTGCAAGTATTTTATTGAGAATTTTTGCAGCCATGTTCATTAAAGATTTAGTCTATAATTTTCTTTTTTGGTTATATCTTTACCTTGTTTTGGTATTAGAGTGATGTTGGTTTCATAGAAGGAATTTGGGAGTTCTCCCTTTGTTTCTATCTTTTTGAATAATTTAAATAATATTGATTGTAGATTCTCTTTAAATGTCTGATAGATTTCTGCTGTAAATCTACCTGGGCCTGGGCTTTTGTTTAGTTGGGAGGTTTTGTATTACTGTTTCAATTTCCTTATATGTTATTGATCTCTTCTTGGTTTAGTTTTGGTGATTCCCATGATTTTAGATATTCGTCTGTTTCTTTTAAGTTTTCAAATTTAATATAGTATAGATTTTTAAAGTATTCCCTCATAATGTTCTGAATATTTTGTTGTCTTTTTGCCTCTGATTTTGTTGATTTGGAGTTTCTCTTTCTTCTTTTTGGTTCAGTAAGCTAAGGGTCTGCCCATATTATTTATTTTTGGAATGAAACAGAGCTTAGATTTATTAATTCTTTGTATTGTTTTCTTTGTTTCTAGTTCATTAATTTCTGCTCTTATTTTTGTTATTTTTTTCTTGTCTGCTGGTCATGGAAGATTTTTTTCCCCTTGACTATGATAGATAGTTATGCTGGGTAAAGTATTATGGGGTGGCATCTATGATCATTTAGAACTTGGAATACTTTGCTGCAAGTTCTTCTGGTTTTATAGTTTATATTGAAAAGTGTGCTGGAATTCTAATGGGTTTCCCTTTATATATGACTTGTCTTTCAGCTTTCAGTACCCTTGCCTTGTTCTCTACATATAGTGTTTGTTTGTTTGTTTGTTTGTTTTACCATAATATGCCTTGAAGATTTTCTGTTTTGGTCCTGTCTATTTAGTGTTCTGTGTGCTTCTTTTATCTGTACAGGTATACCTTTCTTTTATTTAGGGAAGTTTTCTCTTATAATCTGGTTAAAAATCTGGTTAATGTGGAGATTTGGTCTTTTTGTGGTGTCCCACAGTTCCTGCTTATTCCATTCCTGTGTTATTTAATTTTTATATTCTTTTTCTTTTTTTTTTAATTTATTTTATTTTATTTATTTATGTGTATGAACGTACTGTTTGCGTGTAGGTCTGTGCACCCGTGTCGTGCAATGCCGCGGAGGTCAGAAGAGAGTCTCGGGATTCCCCTGGAACTGGAGTTCTCCTGGAATTGGAGTTACAGACGGTTCTTAGCCGCCATGTGGGTGCTGGGGATCGAACCCGGGTCCTCTGCAAGAGCGGTCGGCGCTCTTAACCACTAGGCCATCTCTCCAGCCCCTATATTCTTTTTCTTTTTTTTTTTTTAATTTTTTTTATTATTTTTATTTATTTCGGTATGTGTATCAATGTACTGTCTGCATGCAGGTTTGTGCACCCGTGTCGTGCAATGCCGCGGAGGTCAGAAGAGGGTCTCGGATTCCCCTGGAACTGGAGTTCTCCTGGAACTGGAGTTTCAGACGGCTCTCGGCCGCCATGTGGGTGCTGGGGATCGAACCCGGGTCCTCTGCAAGAGCGGTCGGCGCTCTTAACCGCTAGGACATCTCTCCAGCCCCTATATTCTTTTTATAATCGATCCTGTCCTTCAACTTTATTATCCAGGCTTGATAGTCTGTTTTCCATTTTATTTATTCTACTAGTGAGGCTTTTTGTCCTTTTGTTTCAAATTGGCTTATTGAGTTTTTTAATTCCATCTCATTTCACCCAGAGTTTTCTTCAATATTTCCATCTCTTTGGAGAATCACTTTTCAAATCCTCAACTATTTTTGTCACTTCATTTTGTTGTATATTTGTATTTTCTTGAGCTTCAGTCAGGAATTTATTCTTATCCAGTTTGAGTTCTTTGAGTTGTTGTATGTTGTTCTTTAAAGACCTTGAATTCTTTGATCATGTATATGATTTTTCTTTTAAATTCTACATCTTGGGGTTGCTCTGGGTAGTTCCTATTATAGAACACTTCTATAGGATGGGTGGGATTTGATGGGGACATATGATTTATGTTTTTGTGTTGTGACCTAGGCACATGGATTTCTTCTGTTGGTGGTGCGTCTGATACGGAATTCTAATCTGCCTTTGTGGAGCTAAAGTTTGGTTCTGGTTTTATTGTAGATATAGCTTGGTTGCTTTCTGATCAGGTGTGAAGAGTTAGTTGGTCTGTGCTCAGGTTCTCACTTTTGATTTTTTATTGTAGGGACTGGATGGTTCCATGACTAGTTGGCAACTTTCCAGGAGGGCGAAGGGGCCTAGGCCTAAGAGGGGCCGATGGGAACAGGGCAGGCTGGTTCTAACTAACTAATCTGGGTAGATATGAACTCTGGACCTAGAGGAATGGGGCTGGTCTTAAAGCAGGAGAATGGTGACCCAGTAGGTGGGACCTGGGTTACTCAGAAGACTAGTTGGTGCTCTCTGGCAGCAGCAACAGGAAGGGGCTTAGGCCCAAGGAGGGCCACTGGGCACAGGGTGGGCATGTTCTAACTAGCTAAGCAGAGAGGATGTGAACCCTAGGGCTATGCAAATGGGGTTAGCCACAAAGCTCATTTTGTTATTTTTGAGACGGTCTCACGATGTAGCCCAGCCTGCCGTCAAACTCACAATCCTCCTAATTCAGTCTTAGCCTCCTGTGTACCGAGTACTGGGATTATAGGCATAGTCTACCACACCCAATCTCTTATTTGATGGGTGACTGATTTCAGCTCTCAAAATGAAATTCTAGAAATCTCTAAATACATACTGTAAATATTGCCACTTCTCATTTAAATGTAAGGGAATGGCCCCCAAATTCTAAGGAGACAATTTAACTCTTCTTAGTCACAGTGAATAGTAACCTACCATGTCTGGTTTACTAGAACTAGAAGGCTCTTCTAACCAAAACTTTCTTCTGACAGGAGACCATCCACTCTTCTGAGTTAAAAGAAACTGTCTTCTGCTGAGGCACAGTTTTCCTGGGAGACTGACCATAAAATGGTGTTTCCCAATGTTTCTAAACCCAATTGAGCATAGAGATTGTGTTTGAGTACCGAAAAGGACATGTCCTTTGATTCCTATCCATGGAAAATCTGATCGAGTTGAGACCCAGAATGAGCAGATCATTAGCTTAATGAATACTCAGCCAAACTTTTGTAAGGAAAGCTTTTGCACCATGCTTTTTATGGTAATTTCAGAGGTAACTTATCTATAGTCATAGATATGTATTCTGTTACAGAATCCAGTTTGCTACATATCTATGAATATATTGGCCTCTCATGAGGAAAACTGAATTAGTTCAATCCATTTATTTCTTTTCTTTTGCTTTCAGAATACTGTCTTTTTTTTCCTGGAAACTTCCAGACAGAATTGCAGACAGTCAAATGCAACTGAAACTGCAAATTCAGCACCTAAGGGAGATTTGTGCTTAGTCCTCGTGCATCCCATGGTAGTGGGACTTGCACCTGTAACTTGTGGCTTCACACTTAGTGGGCAGCGTCCTTATCTTGACGGGAACAGGGGTTCTCTTGGGCCACAGATCTACTGTGTTGTTCATTGTTAAGAACTTAATCTAAGGCTGGGAGTGGTGGCGCACGCCTTTAATCCTAGCACTTGGGAGGCAGAGGCAGGTGGATCTTTGTGAGTTCAAGGCCAGCCTGGTCTACAGAGTGAGTTCCACAGCTGGGCTAGCTACAGGGAGAAGCGCTGTCTAAAAGAGCCAAAAGCACAAAAAAAAAAAAAAAAGAACTTAATATAGAAATTTGGTCTAGAAGTTAATTCTTCAGTCCTCACGATGATTCCAAAATCTTTGTCTATCGAGCAATGTAGAACACAGGAGATCGGTGTCTAACTAGTTAATGTGTATTATGTTTTCTTCAACAAAAGGATCACCTATCCACTCCAATTCAAACCAATCATTTAATCTATGTCACTTATAAGCTGTAGGTCTTGAGCAATGAAGTTCTGAGACTCTCACTTCCATATTCGACCACTGAGCAAGTTGTCCCACAGAATTACTGGTTTCCTTTGGGGCGCCGCCATCCTAGCTGAGGTCCCATCCGTGACCCATCTCTTCTTTTTCCTTGCACCATTCACCAAGAGTCAACATAGTGTCTGGGCAAGTGTAGGTTCAATAAACAGTTGTTGGCTGAATGAATTAAATAATAAATGAATGTGTGAGCAGATGAATGAGTGGAGGAGGAAATGACACACGTCAAGTTTCTGTACAAAACTCCTTCTCATCCTTTGTGGCGACACTCAAAGCCACCATTTTTCTCAGAATCCATACAAAATCTTCTGGATTGACAACTACCTGTGTGTTTCTTTCATGCTTTTGTTGGGCTCAGAAAATGATACTATAAAGTATAGCCCTTGAGATGCTGAGCATTTGGATAGAAGAAGCAGCTTTCAGCTTGGCCGACCCTCCCACCACCTACATCCTTCTCCATCATTTTGCTCTTCTAGGGAGTCTCTTGCCACGAGGTACCTTACCTGACTCAGGTGCTCTTACAGAAGTACTCTAATTTTGGGACAATCTCCAATAATGCGCTCAGCATAAAAGGTTGACTTATGGGACCAGAAGACCGGAAGTTTGCCCAGAGAGATGTGGGCATAGCAAACATCTATTCATTTGAAGACTGGGACCCAAGAGCTTTATTTGCCTAGTGACACAGACATTTCATCCCTTGTACTTTCTCTGCTCACCCACCCCACCATGGATCCCGTTTTTCCCTTCTTAGAAACCTCACACCTCTGTCTCTCCATAGCTCCGAAATGCTATTTAAGCTGCAATCATCTGATCCATCTTTGTGTGACTCCTGTGCACCTTCCTGTTAATATATTTGTATGTCTTTTATCCTGTTAGCCTGTCCATTGTCTTCTTAGTTTAAGAATACTTAGTTTAAGAATACCGAAAGGCTGGAGAGACGGCCTAGTGGTTAAGAGCACCGACTGCTCTTGCAGAGGACCTGGGTTTGATCCTTAGCACCCACATGGCGGCCAAGAACAGTCATTTAACTCCAGTTCCAGGGGAATCTGACACCCTTTTCTGACCTCCGTTGCAAAATACTGAGCTTTTAGGTAGAGTTGTAGAGCTAAGGTACGGAGCATGAAGGTGCTTGTATGTCCTGCTAGGGAGCTTCAGCAGGTTCTGAGAAGTAGCATGGAGTGTCACCAGGCCCATAGACCAGGGTCTACTGTCACCACTTGGCTAAGTTAGCTTCTCTATTGCTGTGACAAAACACTCTGACCAATATCAACTTGGGGAGGAAAGGGTTTATTTGACTTACCTCTCCCAGGTCACAATTCATTACTGAGGGAACCCAAGGGCAGAAACCTGAAGCATGGGCCATGGTGCAATGCTGCTTACTGGGTTGTTCCTTTGGCCTGTGCTCCCCTTGCTTTCTTATGTAACACAGGACCCCTTGCCCAGGAGCGGCACCTCCCACATTGGGCTAGACCCTTCCACATCACTCAACAATCAAGAAAATGTCCCATAGACATGGCCACAGGCAAATTCAATGGTAATCCCTCACTTGAGGTTCCTTCTACCCAGGGGTGTCAAGTTGACAACTAAATCTATCCAGTGTACTACCCATGGGTAGAATCTTGGTAGCCAAGCTTGCTTAGATGAACCTGTGTTTCCTGGATATAACAGGAAAGTAGATGAACATCTTCCCTGTTAGGCCTGGGTTTCCTAGCATTCCAAGGGACATGCAGCTTGTCCAGTTCCTTCAGAAACTGTCAATTGATGACCTCTTCCCCCTTCCCTGAGGTCCCACCCAAGACATTTAAAGAGGCCTGACCCTGATGCTGTCTTTGCTGTTGGCTACCACGTGTTAACAACAGGCTACTCAGCCCTGGCTATCCTGGAGTGACCTGAGCCTGGTGTTTGTCTTATTTGGGGTTCACACCTGCATAGATCTAACCTAATTATGCAGATTAATTTTAAGATTCCCCAGTTCTTAGGGCCAACCCCAAATTTTCTCCTTGAAGATTTGTAGATGGAGTTGAGAGTTGAGTCACTCTCCTCTTTTTGCCTCTTCATTGTGGTGTGATGGGCCGAACTACGTCCTTCCAAAATTAAAATGTTGAAGGTTTGTTTTCCAGTCTTGTCCTGTCCTACCTCAAAATGTCTTTGGAGTTTAGGTCATTAGTGATGATTAAACTAAGATGAGACCCTCAGGCTAGGTTCTAGTCTATAGTGACTGGTGACTTTACAAGAAGAGGAGTTTACGACACAAACGCACAGAGTCAAGGAAAGAGGCCTCAGCCAAACCAACTCTACTGATACTTTGATCACAGGTTGCTGGCCTCCAGAGGTGTAAGAAGACACATGTTCATTGCCTTTGACCCTCAGGCTGTTGTAATTGTATGGCAGTCCTAGCAAACCAATACAGTGGTCTCTCACTGGGCATCTGGTTCGTGGTCTGAAGGCAATCCCTTCTCTGTCCAGTTGTCCCCAAAGAGTGATCTTCTCTGCCACTGTACAGTCTGTTAGGTCTGGGTCTCCCAGGATTCCAAGGGACACACAGATATCTACTTCCTCCAGAAGCTGTCAGTCAGTGACCTCACTTCCTCTTTACCTGAGGTCCTGCCCAAGCCCTTAAAAGGGCCTGCCCTAGAGGCCATCTTTACTGGTAGCTGCCATGTGTCAATAGGCTTGCCAGCCCTGAACAATTCTGAAGTAAATGTGCCCAGAGTGACCTTAAGTCTGGTGTACCTGCCTTTTACCTGGAGTTCGCACCTGCATAGATCCAACATGAATGCCTCTTTTTTCTTTTTCTTTTTCTCTTTTTATTAATTTTATTTATTTCTGTATGTGTATGAATGTACTGTCTGCATGCAAGTTTGTGCACCCGTGTCATGCAATGCCGCAGAGGTCAGAAGAGGGTCTTGGATTCCCCTGGAACTGGAGTTCTCCTGGAATTGGAGTTTCAGACGGTTCTCGGCCGCCATGTGGGTGCTGGGGATTGAACCTGGGTCCTCTGTAAGAGCGGTTGGCGCTCTTAACCGCTAGGCCATCTCTCCAGCCCCGAATGCCTCTTTTTTCTAACACAGTGCACAGTGCCATTGTTCAGATGCCTGCTGGTCGAAAAATATTTCTTACTCTATTCTAGAAGTAACTTGGTAGCTATTCCCAAACTTAATATATAGACCCTAAACTCTAAATGGAATAGAATCTTTGCTCAATGAGCCATGGCATAGGTATTAACCACCAAGCTACGTAGACCTGGGGGGCAGCTGGGTCTTAGATTTCCCGCCTTGACCTTGGGGGCCACTCAGAGCCCATTCCTTTTTTCAAATTTTATTTATTTATTTATGTGTATGAATGTACTGTCTGCAGGTTTGTGCACCCATGTGGTGCAATGCCATGGAGGTCAGAAGACGGTGTTGGATTCCCCTGGAACTGGAGTTCTCCTGGAATTGGAGTTACAGATGGTTCTCAGCCACCATGTGGGTGCTGGGGATCGAACCCGGGTCCTCTGCAAGAGCAGTCGGTGCTCTTAACTGCTAGGCTGTCTCTCTAGCCCCTCATCTCCAGTTCTGAATCTCTTTCAACAAAATAATAGTCTCCATACGCAATAGGACCTCTGGTATCTGGAAGATTCTACAGCCAAAAGTTCTCCTCTTGCCCTGCAGTGGCTGACACCTGTGGAGGACTGTTCTAGCCGAGGGCCAACTGGCTGGGCTCTGGCTGAGCATGGCTTTTTTCCTGTGGATAGATTAGAGTATCTCCTACCCTGCATTTCTGTCGCTGGTCATTCCCTAGAGTATTTTAAATGAAACTGATCTCCTTATACCAACCCCAGAATTAATTTATTTTCTCAAACACACATGGATATCCTTCTGATCTGCATGGGAATTTAATATTCTTCCTATTAAGGCAAGTTTGCATTTGTTTCTTGTAAGCTAATACCCTGGCTTTGTTATGTTCTTGGGGTCCCCTTTCTGAACCAGAGTTAAATGATAAATCCACAATACTCATTTCAATTCTCATTTGTGCTAGGAGGCTAGCTGGCCTTATTTTACTTGACTGGTTTCTATCATCTAGAAATGGTGAAGCGGCTATCCTCCCCATGCTTAACACATGAAGGGGCCCAGAAATCTGGATAGAGAGAGAGTAATGAAGCAGACACCTAAAAAGAAACAGAGAAGAGTAGCAGACCAATAGAATATGTCCTGGTCTCCAAGCGGTATTCTGGTTTCTTTTCTTTAAATTTTATTTATTTGTATTTTGTGTGATTGTTTAGCCTGCAGGTATGTAAGTGTACTGCATGAATGGAGTACCCGTAGAAGCCAGAAGAGGGCATCAGATCATTTGGGACTGGAGTTAGGGATGGTTGTGAGCCTTTTTGTGGGTCCTAAGAATCAAATCCAGGTCCTCTGCAAGAGTAGCCAGTGCTGTTAACCACTGAGCCATTTCTCCAGCCCCCAGTATTCTGTTTTCTGTTTCTAGAGCTGCCTTGTACTTGAGTGGCAGGGACAGGGAGACCAGTCATCCCAGATTAGGGATATCCCTTCTATAGTAGTAGTGGAACCCACAATTTTTTCCATATTTTAAATCCTTTTTATTGATTTTTTGTTTATTTCATACATAAATTCTGAATCGATCTTAATCACCTTTATACCTCCTTGTCCACTGGCACCTTCCAACAGCCATACACTCTGCATTTGTGTTAAGGCCTACTGTGCCAAATTAGTGTTCCTTGACGTTCCTCAATGCAAGTTCATCAACCTAACCCAAGTCCCTCACTTGAAGATCAGCTCTTCGTCATGCAACAGTAATCAGCTGGTAATATTTCTTCAGGTGTGATATTGGGATCTGCTACCCATTTCCCCAGTTCCA
Organism: Rhizomys pruinosus; assembly: GCA_009823505.1. Lineage (NCBI taxonomy): Eukaryota > Metazoa > Chordata > Mammalia > Rodentia > Spalacidae > Rhizomys > Rhizomys pruinosus. Next base: position 755,094 of record VZQC01008130.1, read on the forward strand.
TCCATGCTGGGTTTTTGTCTTCTTGAGTTTACATGGGTCTTGTGTTTGCTGACACCAATGCTGTAGGTTCATATGAACAGGGTTCTTGGAGCTTGTAGGATTCTTTTTTCATATGGTCATGTATCGCCTCTCTGGCTCTTATAATATTTCCACCCCCTCTTCCACATTGGTCCCTGAGATGTGGGTGAGTGAAGCTTAATAGAGAGGTCCTCTTTAAGGACCCACACTCTACAGACTCTTAATCTCCAGTTTGGCCATTTATGAACTTTCATGTCCCTGGTCCTCTGTAGGTGTAGAGGTTTCATTGTAGATGTGCCACTTAGGCTTGGGCAATTTGGACAATGTATGTGATCAGTTGTGGTACTCTGTAATAGTTTTCATCTGGTACAGAAAAGAAGCTTCCCTGATGAGGGGCGACTGTGATATTTGTCTGTAAATATAAGGATACACATGTTGCACTTAGTAAGAAGCTACATTAGCGTAGGGATGTGACAGCCTTGAGGATTTCTCTAAGATCTGCGATTTCTCTATTCATGTGTATTTGGCTATGTTTACAGTACCACACATGAGATTTTCCCCTCTGGATGGTTTAAGTCCAATTAGTTAGCCACTGATTGCCCCCAAGATAAAACTGCTTCTCCTGTGCTGATGTCATATGGTGTGCCGGGTGTTGATGTGGGTATTTGGTCTTGAAGCTGGTATCAGACCATCTATTGCTGTTTTCCCTTAACAGCTTGCGTAGTGCTCTCCATAGCTATGAGAGCTGGCCTTCACGGGAGGAGGCTTCCAGGTCAGTTCCAGCTCCAGTGCTCCAAATCCAGTCTCCAAATTATGTCCTGCTTCAGCAATAGGGTCTTACCTCCAAGTTTTGGGAGGCAATCAAGGGCTGTGGCAATAGCCTGAGTCATTTTGGGGTCTCTTGGACTACCCTAGCCAACAACTCAAATGAAGATTTCTACTGTCTGGCATTGTTTCTTGTTATGTAGTCTTTACCTATGCACATGGACTTATGTGGAGATATTGTATGTGTAATTTCTTATTAGATTGTTAGACTAATAACAGGTTTTTTAAAACTAACTAGGCATTATTTGTCTCCCCCACCCCTGCCTAACACTATCTCCATGCCTTCCTGTCTCCATTCTTCCCATTTCTCCCTTGCTAATACTAGTCTCCTATGGCCCCAGCGCTCTTGAGTGCCTTCCTTCCCTTTATTCCAAAATTTCCGTGTATAACCTTCCCTTGCCCTCCCATTTACCCCCCCCCCATTTTATCCATTTCCCCTTAGCAACACACGTCTCCTACTGTACTTCTCTCTCAGGTTCCTTCTTTCCTCTTTCCTGGTTCCTATAGTCGCATCAGGATGCACACTCATATATAAGGATTTGTGCTAGGATCTAGATATGAGAGAGAACACACACCATTGTTTTCCCGAGTCTGTTACTTCACTTAGCATAACAGCTTCTGGCTCCCACCATTATGTGCAAATTTCATGATTTTGAGTTTCTTTCCTATTTTTTAAAGACAATGTTTTATTGAAGCTCTGTGCATTTCATACAAAATTACATTACAAATCAAATCTAGACCCGTGCCTCACTCCCCCCCACCCCACCAGAGCTCATGCATTCTGCCAAACATGTTTTTCATCTTTTTCTCAGTCTCTCTCAAAATTCTTGATGCAGAAGTTTACTGTTTCAAGCAGAAGTTCATCATTTCAGTCAGTTCTTTGATGCAGTCTTTTCTGTTGTAGCTCCTTCCAATATGCATCACTCCAAAATATGCACATACGCATGCCACATATATTATAGGTTTTAGCATCTTCAGCTTGTGATTTTTTTATTAGGCTGAAAGATGTCATGTTTGAAGTCTCCTCCTTGCAAGCCAAACCACCAATCAGTTCTGCCCTTGTGTTCCACACTGGGGTTTTCCCTTCCCATGGTCACCAAATAAGGTCCAGTAAGCACCACACCCTTCCTGCACTGGTCTCCATGAAATGGCTTGGGTAGTCCAACAATGGCAGTCTATACTATGAAGAAGTGGAAACCCCAGTAGTAGCTCAGTCCACAAGTTGGATGTCTCAGCAGTCCCCATCTGGCATTGAAGGTTTGGAGGATTCTTGGAGAGACATGAGTCTTCAGTACATATTGGAAGGTTGAAAAGCTGTGTTTTCTCATGTCTTTGAAGGATGGCAAAAGCAGTGGCAGCCACAGGGTAGCTGCACTTGCCAGTAAGATAGGTGAAACAACTGTGCTCTTTTGTCTTTTTACTAAGATATCAAGTTTTATACCTGAAGTACAATTTTTCAGGCCTTACTATTTATTTATTTCTGGTTATACTTTCCTTTTGGATGTTTAAGGCCACAAAGTTAGTCCAGATTAACTACAGTTTTTGTTTTCTTAAGGTCAGTTGAGGATCTGGTCCTCAAGGGTCACTCAGGCTTTTTGGGAGGGAGGAAGCCTCTGGCTCCTTTTGGCTTTTCAATCACCAGTTCCATCCACTCGAGGACAAGGACAAGCCTAGACCAGGCTTCGCTTTTTGAAGCATGAACAGACTTTCCTCTTTATAGACTGGACACTGGCTGAGGTCCCATTAGTGGATCTTCAAGACCTCCCTACACAGGAAGACTGGTAACTCACATTTGTAGGACATTTCTTTTTTATTTTTATTTATTTTTTATGTGTATGAGTGTACTGTCTGCATGTAGGTTGGTGCACCCATGTCAGAAGAGGGTGTCAGATTCCCCTGGAACTGGAGTTAAAGATGGTTCTTAGCTGCCATGTGGGTGCTGGGAATTGAACCCAGGTCCTCTGCAAGAGCAGTTGGCACTCTTAACCGCTGAGCCATCTCCAGCTGCTTGGGTATAGTTGTTCTTTTCTTCTGCTCTTTGAATTGCTTCAAGTATTTTCTGAAGGGTTGGTTTTCTGGATATGCATTCTTTCAGCTTGTTTATATCATGAAAGATTTTTCTTTCTCCTTCAACTATAATACACATTTTGCTTCTTTTGAGAACTCTGTTCAGATCCTTAGCCCATCTTTTAATTGGGTCACTTGTTTTCTTGATTCTTTGTGTTTTTTGAGTTCTTTGTATATTCTGAATGTTAAACCTCTGTCAGATGTGTTATTGGTGAAGATTTTCTCCCAGTCTATGGGTTTTCTCTGCACTTCCTTTCTTTTCTTTTGCTGTACAGAAGCTTATTAGTTTAATGTGGTCCCACTTATTGGTTGTTGAGAAACTAATGTCCTTATTTCCTGAGCAACTAATGTCCATCCTAGAAACTAATGTCCATTTTAGAAAGTCCTTTCCTACACCTGTATCTTGTAGGTTAATTCCAATGTTTTGTTCTAACAGTTTCAGAGTTTCCAGTTTAACGTTGAGATCTTTCATGCTTTTGGAGTTGACTATTGTACACGGTGAAAGATAAGGGTCTAGTTTCATTCCTCTACAGGTGGAGATCCAATTTTGCTAGCATCATTTGCTAAAGATGCTATCTTTCTCCCAGTGAGTGTTCTTGGCTCCTTTGTCAAATATCAGGTGGCTGAAATTGCCTGTACTCAACTTTGGTTGTTCATCTAGGTTCTATTTGTCTATGGGTCTATTTTTGTGCCAGTATTATGCTGTTTTTATGACTATAACTCTGTAATATTGTTTGAAATCTGTTATAGTAAACTCCCTGCATTGCTCTTTGAATCAGGGCTGCTTTGTCTAAATGGAGTCTTTTGTGTTTCCATATGAATTTTAGGACTTTTTTCTTTTTTTGGTCTTTTTGAGACAGGGTCTCCCTTTAGTCCCAGCTGGCCTGAAGTTCACTATGTAGACCAGGCTGGCCTTGAACTCACAGAGATCTGCCTGCCTCTGCCTCCCAGGTGCTGGGATTAAAGGCATGCACCACCACGCCCAGCCCTAGGACTTTTTCTTAATTCTGTGAAGAACATCATGGGGATTTTAAGGGGGATTGTCTTGAATCTATATATTGTTTTTGTTACGATGGTTATTTTTATATTAATTCTTCCAATCCATGACCAAGGGAAGTCCTTCCATCTTCTGGTGTCTTCCTCAATCTCTTTCTTGAAAGATTTAAAATTTTCAGTGTAGAGATCTTTATTTATTTATTTATTTATTTATTTATTTATTTATTTATTTCTGTATGTGTATCAGTGTACTGTCTGCATGCAAGTTTGTGCACCCGTGTCATGCAATGCTGCGGAGGTCAGAAGAGGGTCTCGGATTCCCCTGGAACTGGAGTTCTCCTGGAATTGGAGTTTTCTGGACGGTTCTCAGCCGCCATGTGGGTGCTGGGGATCAAACCCGGGTCCTCTGTAAGAGCGGTTGGCGCTCTTAACCGCTAGGCCATCTCTCCAGCCCAGTGTAGAGATCTTTAATGTCTTTGGTCAGGTTTATTCTGAGATTTTTTTTGAAGTTATTATGAATGAGAGTGTTTCCATGGATTCTTTCTCCACTTGCTTGTTATTGGTATATACAAAGGCTACTGGTTTTTGTAGATTAATCTTATAACCCACCACTTTATTGAAAGTGTTAATCATTTCTAGGAGTTTTCTGTTGGAATTTTTCTCAACTCTTAGGTATAATATCATATCATTTGCAAAAAAAGGGGGATAATTTGACCTCTTCTTTTTATTTTAATTCAAGTTTTGTGCATTTCATACATCGTTTCTCAGTCCAATTTAGACTCATTTCCCTTTCCATGCCCCCTACCCCACCTGAGTTTATGCATTCTGCCATACCTGCCTTGTATCTTTTTCTGAGTTTTTTAAAGGTTTTTTCAAAGCAGAGGATTACTGTTTTGGGGAGAACTTTATAGTTTTTTGTCCCAGTTCTTCTGTTGTTGTTTCCTCCAAGTTGTATTGCTTCAACATAGGCATATATTTATGTCACACCTATACTAAAATTATGTCATCTGATAATAAACTGTGTTATTTCCTTATCATATTTCAAGATTCACATTTTTCCTTTTTAAATTTATATTACTCTAAAATATACCTACATACCCTCCACTCATATACCAAGATTACAAAGTCTTAAAATAAGTGGTGGGATAATTCCAGAGCCTGATAAGGGATTCGCATTGTAAGAGCACAGTTGCTTTCAGAAAAAGAGGAATATAACACTGATGTTGCTCAGTTTGCCTTACAACTAGGTGCTTGGTGTTAGCATCTACAAATGAGGGATACCATTCATTGTTTGTTTTTCTGGGACTGTGTTACTTCACTTAGCATAATGGCTTCTAGTTCCATCCATTTATCTGCAAAGTTCATGATGCCATCTTTCTTTAACACTGCATAGAACTCCATTGTATAGATGTACCACATTTTCTTTATCCACTCATTGGTTGAGGGGCAGGCATTTGGGTTGGTTCCAGCTTTTTGCTTTTGTGAATGATAAAGTTGAAGAATTGGACTCTTCAAGCAAAGATTATGAAAAGAATTTAAAACACAGTTATGGAATATGCAGGAAATGTGACACACCAGGAAAAGAACAGGTTCGTGCATCATAGGTATAGTGCAAGAAGAAGAATCCTTGGATAATGGTATGGACCAGATCTTCACGGCAACCCAAGTTCAGAAAAGTCAACAAAGTAACTCACTCACTATCATACAACTTTTATTTTTATTAAAATACTTAATTTTTTTGTGTGTACATGAGTCCAGGTGCCTGCAGAGGATGGAAAGTGTTGGCTTCCCTGGAGCTGGAGTGACAGGAGGTTGTGAGCCTCTGAGGTGGGTGCTGGGAATCAAACTTGGGTCTTGACCACTGACCCATCTCTCTAGCCCCATCACACAGCATTTCAATTAAGTCAAGTACTTGAAAGCAGATGTAAGCCTTAGTTTTACCATGTGTCAGAAGATAATGATTTTTATCTTTCCAGGTTATTGTGGCTTTAATGAAGACTGTGTACATGAAACACTATCTAATTAAGGTCTCAAAAATGGTGATTATTACCAGTCAATGCAGTGGGCCCCTGGCTTTGTCCAGAGCCCTCAGAGGCAGGAAGCAGGGCTGCCAGGACACCATGGCATGGGTACGAGCCTTGGCTGCAGACATCAGCCTGGCAAGGAGCTCACAAAGGGGATAGGGAATGATTTCACTTTACAGACTTTCCCTAGGTCATGACCATTTCCTCTTGTCTTTGAAGCAGACATTTGGGTTTCAGACTGGAGATACCCTTTCCTAGAGGTAACTCCAGCTCTGCTTCTGTCCGGAAGATATCAAGGAAGGTATGAGGTACTCAGAGCTTTCTCTGGATTCTTTGAAGCTGTTCCTGACTCCCTTAAATCAGCTCATGGTTTTTCCTGCAACTGTACCAGAGGGGAAGTTTTTTGGTTTTGTTTTTTGTTTGTTGTTTTTTTTAATGCTAGACGGAATCTCCTTGCCAGCTGAGGTAAAATCTCATGTGTGGTGGAGAATCTGCCCACCTCTGTTTAAACTGTTCTGTTGTGACCTTTTGGACAAAGACCAAAATCCTTAGCATAAGGAACGAGGTCCTACATAATACCTCCCACTCCATGGGATCACTGGTGAATTTAAAGGCTTCATAAGAGGCCTACAAAAATTGACCTGTGTTTATTTATTTTTATTTAGTATTTTATATTATTTTTATGAGTATATTGTCTGCATGTAGATAGGTGCACCCATGCCATGCAAGTTGGATGCTCTGGGGCTGGAGTTACAGATGGTTGTTAGCTGCCATGTGGCTGCTGGGAATTGAACCCCAATCCTCTGTAAGAACAGCCAGTCCTCCTAACTGCCGAGCCATGTCCAACCCTTGACCTGTATCTATATGGCAGCCTAAACTCTTAAGGGGCATGTCTGCAAAATGAAACATGGCTTTAATTAGGTAACTGTAAGATTGAGATGAAAGGTGAGCTGTTTAGGAGAAAAAGAATTTTGAGAGAAGTTGGGGCCAGAGATGCTTGGGGAAGACAGAGTGATTAATGGAGGGAGCTGGTGATGTCACGCAGTTTAATCCTTCCACATCCCTCTCAGTCCCTCCAAATCCAGAGGAAACCTTCCACATATTTTGAACAGAGTATGGAGTGGATTTATTTTGGGATGTGTTGAAGTGTTTACTGAAGACTTATTTCAGAGACTGTCTGTTGGAGGCCTTTTACACCTGGTTATCATTGTAAGTTTTACCGCAACTCAGAAAATAATACTATAAATGATGATGCTCCAAGAAGGATATTATTGCTCTATGGGAACCCTGAAACACATGAAGGGAATAGCCTTGGATGGAAGATCAGATAAGGTAGACTCTCTTCTCTGTTTTAACCACTATGTCCCCATTTCCTGGGTCAGTACCTGGTACACAGTAGGTGCCTAGTAATGGTTTATTTATAATTTATATCTCCCTCTCTTGTCTCTTCTCCCACATTGCTGTATACATTCTCTGCTTTACATGAACTGCTCCAAGCTTTTAGAATATATCCTTTATATACTTTATATCTCATTTATTCATATTGTTCATCAAGTATCTATTGAGTTCCTATTCTGTGCCAACCCTTGTGCTACAAATACCATAAAACCTGGTGTTATATAACAGTGGATGGAGAAAACACCATATTATCTATCTACCTACCTATCTAGCTATCTAGCTAGTTATCCAACCTATCATATATCCATCCATCTTTATATCACTCATCTACCATCTATCTAACTATGCTTTCATCCAATCTATCATCTATCCATCTACCTAAATATCATCTATCTATCCATCTATCTACTCTCAATCAATCAATCAATCTATCTATCCATCTATCTGCCATCTGTCTATTCATCTATCAACCTATTATTTACCTATCTATCCATCTCTTGCTATAAATATATAATGCAAGGCAAATGAAATAAAAGGTGGGCTAGAAGAACTCAAAGGCTAGACTATGGTAAGATTTATTCCAGATTGAAGAAGTGATATTTCCTCTGAACTCTGGAAGTCCAGTTAGCAACTAAAAGACAAAAGAGGACTTTGCTGGAGTAGTTGAGAGAGTGGGGGAAGAGGACATATCTGAATATGAGATCCAGAGAGCAGGAGCCAGAACCTGCAGAATCTCACAAGCCATATTAAATGTTTTGGTCTTTATCCTGGAAGCCATAGGGAGCCATTGAAGTGGTCTGAGTGAGGTGGAAATATTTGACATGATCAAATTTGCTTGATAAAAAGCTCATTTTGGCTACAAACCTCCTTTGAGCTCCCAGCCACTCCTCCCTGCCCTAGCAGCAATCCCTGCCCAGTCTGGGGCCATGCAATTACTTTGTTGGTGGTGAGGACAGCCACAGTAGGTGACTGAAATCCCAGCCATGTATTTATTGACTCTTGGCTGCTGTTCATAATGAACTCTCAGCTTCCCGGGGGGTCCTGAGTAGATTTGCTGAGAAAGGGAGGGAGAGCCAGGGGCTGCAGGGGCTGGATATGGAGCTCAGTGCTCTGGTCTCACATCTGTCTCCCTCTGTCGATGCCTGCTGCAGGGATGATGTATTAGAATTCAATAAGGCTTGCTTGTCTTTTCCTAGAAAGGGAAGGGATGGCAGGGGGAAAAGCAGGGCCCTCACCATCAATGAAGGGGGAAGCAGTTGACATGAATCATTGTATTAACTAGCAGGGAGAATCCACATGTAAGGCCACTGCTATGCTATTAACTCCAGTCTTCACACAGAATGCTTAACCTTGGCAATTCTGGTGGCTAGGAGTCCTGTAAATTCTAGTCACATGGGCCAGGCTGGGCATTGCAATCTCTGTACCTAGAAAGCCTTTTACTATCTCTGTCTGGGATGTTGGTTCCAGTAGTTGGGGGGGGGGGCTTAGAAAAGAAGGTATTGGTTACCCAAAGGAATCTGAGTCAGCACACCACAGAGATATGCACATCCATGTCTTCTGCACCACTATTCACAACAGCCAAGATATGGATCCAGCCTAGGTGCCCATCAACAGCCAGATGAATAGGTACAGAAAATGTGGTCTGCACACAGTGGAATTTTACTCAGCTCTAAAGAAGAATGATTTGTGATTTGTGGAAAAATGGATGATGTTAAATAAAGTCAGACTGATGACCCATCTTCTCTCAGATGTGGAATATAGATTAAAATATATGAACATATTTACATGTGACAGGAAATTTGAGAGGGGGCTCTGTGGGCGGAAGAAGGAGTCTAAGGGGAAGAGAGAGGGTAGTGGGAAAGAAAAGCAAAATGTTGTGTGTTTGCTCTCATACACGGTATTTATATATATATATATATACATATATATATATGTATATATATTTATGCATGTACATACGTGACATGAAATCAGAAGGGAGACTATTGGGGAAGAGGAAGGTGGAGTTGGTGGGAGGAGGAGGTCAGTGGGGTCAGATATGAGCAAAGCCTAATGAAACATGCTTGTGAAGATGTTCTAATGAAACCTGTATTTTATATTTTGTATTATCTTTATTTTAGTGTATGAATGTATTGCCTGCATGTGTGTGAGTGCATCTGTGTCATGCAGTGCGTGCAGAGGTCAGAAGAAGGTATTGCATTCCCCTGGAACTGAAGTTGTTAGCTGCTACGTGAGTGCCGGGTCCTCTGCAAGAGCGGCCACTTCTCTTAACTGCTGAGCCATCTCTCCAGCCCCGGAACCTTATATTCTGTATGCCAAATAAAAATATGAATTAAGAACATAATGGGTTGAGCTGGCAATGCATTGCTCCTTCTTCTGTGCTCTCTGCTCAGTAGTGTCCATCACCACAGCGGCCTCCGATGGAGGCCGGAGCTTACATGTGACAGGAAGTAGACAGAGGATATTTGGTCCAACTAGAATTGCCCTTCCAAAGAGAAGTCTACCTTTACCAGGAAAACACTGCTTGGTGTTCAGAGCTGAAAATTATCCTTGGAAGAACTTGCAGGGATTTTCAGAATGGCTCTGCGGGTGGTTGACCAACAAGAAGGAAAGAGATAAGTTACAAATAAGATAGCAATTTGGTGAAAGCCATTTGCTTTGTGATGTGGTGCTATCCCATGATCCTCCAGGAACTGCCTGTGAAGCCTCAAAAATCACAAACGGATCAGTGGGACTTGATTTCACATGGATCCAGGCAGCAGTGGGCGGCACCCACTTCTTGGCCAATCACAGTGCAGGAAAAAATGCTCCTATTAGCTGGAAACCAGGTCACATTCACCATGGCTGGAAAAGAGAATGAAGTCCCTCAGAGCACGAAAACTGGGAGTTTGAAGGGGGCTTCCTCCTGACAACCGATTTCTTTTGTGTACTTTCTGCCTCCTCCCCCCTTTTCCTCCTCCTTCTCGCCCTCCTCCTCCTCCTCTTCTTCCTCCTTCTCCTATTTCTCTTCTTCCTTCTCTCTCTCTCTCTCTCTCTCTCTCTCTCTCTCTCTCTCTCTCTCCTTTCTTATTCTTGCTTTGTTCGTTTCTTATATTACTGCCACTAATGGTAACACCAGACACCCCAAATCGGGAGCTTGTATGTGTCAGGACCTCTGCTATGTATTTCAAAATGCATCTTATTAGTATTAATTGCAATAGTCTAAACAAAAGATTTACTATCCCAATTTGCATATAAGGAAACTGAGGCACTGAGGGTGTACACAGAAGGCATCACCTGCAGGATTTGGGGCTCAGGTTTTTCTGGCTGGCAGATACATATTTGTGGCCATAGTCAAACTGTTCCCTTCTGCTCAGGGGAGACACTTGCAAAATGCCCCCAAGAGAGATGATCGCATTGGGTGAGCTGGCTCTATCCAATCCGGATTATTTCTGAGCCAAGCCTCCTCGCAGGCCCCCTTAGTTGGACTTGAAGTCTGTTAGGGACTGTACAATTTCTTGTGACTGTAGAGCAGTTCGTGTCATTCAAAGTCCAGTGATTTGAGCGACAGGGACTGCCTGGGTCCATTTCCTCAGGATGGTAACATAGGCTGAAGAATTCCTTAATGTGACCAAATAATAGGCAACCTGATGCTTTCACACCATAGCCCCTTAAAGCTGTGCTGGTACTTCCAGTTTTCAGCTGTGAAAACTGAGGCCCAACGAGGGGCTGTGCTTAGCTGAGCTCTCAGACAGGAAGTCTGCAGTGGGAGGTTTCCTGATGCTCACTCTAGACTTCTTTTGGTTCTAAAAGACTAGCCACAACCCATACATGGTGGCGCAGACCTTTAAACCCAGCACTGGAGAGGCAGAGGCAGGCAGATCTCTGTGAGTTCAAGGCCTCTACATAGTGAGTTCCAGGACAGCTGGAGCTTCAGGGAGATGCTGTCTCAAAAAAACAAAAACAAAAACAAAACAACAACAACAAAAGAAGATGGGCTCCTTGGTCACAACAGGGAGAGGGAAGTAGAAGTGCCATCTTCACATGTTTGGTAAAAGAAGTTAGTTAACTTCCTTCTTCCCTACCTGGAACTCACTCTGCCCACCTTCTCAGAGCTTTTGAAGAAAAGCTCTTGGAAAAAAAGTCAGTCTATTCTGATGTTTTATTAATGAAAACTGCTGGTGTTTCAACCATTCTAATTAGGGCTGAATTGTACTGTATTCAGACCCCAGAGAGCATCAAGGAACGGGAGCCACTGAGCAAAGCTGAGGATCAAATGAAAAGATTAATTAAATATCAACATGTAGGCGGCTGGAGGCTGCTGGAGTGTCTGCCCCTCCTTCCCTGACACGTGGTTGGAAATTGGGAGCGAGGCAGCACATGGAGGCGAGTGGCTTGACATATATGAGAAGTTTCAATTTGACATCAGCCGCTAGATCTTTTTCCATCCAAAGATTAGGTGTGGGACAGGCGAACTCTTAATTGGGACAGTGCTGCCTCACTTGTTCAGGATACATCACACTGTAGCTATTTTGTCTACTTGGTTCACTGGTAATTGTGTCCTGCCGAGTGTCTGACAGGTATTAGTCCTGCACCTAGTTCTCTACAGATGATAACTCATTTAATCATCACATCATGTTATAAGAAAAACAACATTCCATTTTATAGATGAGGAAGTTGAGGTAGAGAGATGAAGTCATTTGCCTGAGGTTTCACGGCTGCCAAGTGGTACAGCTAAATTCCCCTCCCCCAGGATTCCATTCAGTCCAAGTCCCTGACCACAGGGCTTCCCAGCTCTAGGTACTGATGTTGACTGCCGAATTGTGAGCACAGAGCCTCGACATCTAGCTTCTTCTGCATCTCTAACTTCCAGTGAGCTCCTCGTCTTACAGGAGTGGCTGAAAAGACTCTAAACTCCAGGGAAATTCCTTCCCTCCTAGGTAAAGATCTCAGTCATCGGCTCAGACCACTTGCCTTGGAATCCAGGTTCAAATGCTTACTGGCTCTGTGACCTTAGGCAAGTCATTTAACTTCTCTGTGCTTTCTTTTTTCCTTCCCTCCTTCCCTCCTTCCTTCCTTCCTTCCCTCCCTCCTTCCTTCCTTCTTTTCCTCCTTCCTTCCTTCCTTCCTTCCTTCCTTCCTTCCTTCCTTCCTTCCTTCCTTCTTTCCTTCCTCAGCAGCTCAACCCAGGTCCTCATATATGCTAGACAGTTGCTCTACCACTGAGCCATGTCCCCAGAACTCTTTTCTTTATAAAATCAAAATGGCAAAAATAATGATAAACAAATAAGTCAATATGTGGAGATCCCCTGAGACAGGGGGATTTACCTGGCAGGTAAAAATGCTAATTTAAAGGGACATTGAATGACATTATATATACTATTATATATACTATAAATTATATAATATACTATCACTTATATATATATAATATCTTTCCAGAAAGCCTTGACCTTAAACGTGTTTTGTTCTCTACCTCATAGCTAAAGCTTGAGCATGAATTGAACCTGGCTCTGAACTTGGCCTTCTGGCTCCGCCTTGATAGGCTTTGACCTTTTTGTGTCCCTGACTTTGACATAGCACTTTTTCTGAACCAACCCAGCCCCTGGCACCAAATGCCTCTTCCTAGGTACCAAATGTCTGACCTCTCTCCCTCAGAATTACCTGCAGCTTCTGTTGGTCTAATTATTTTTTGCATTCTGTTGGTCTAATTCTGATTGCATGCTTTTTTGTATATTTTTTATTGAATTTTTGCGGATTTTTAAAAAGAATTTGTTTTTCATTATACCAAGAGCAATGATGATAAAAGCTGAAATGAGATCTGTTGCCGACACCAGTCAACCACTGTAGACATACTTGCTGAGGGGGGCTTCAAATTCCCTGAATTTAAAGATTACAACAATAACAACAAAACTTTGGAGGAAGGAAACTCTCAAGACATTATCATTTGAACCACTTAAACTTTACAACTCAATGGAATTAAATAGGTTGACCATATTCACAGCCACCATTACTTGCTACTTTCATAAATTTAAATAAAATATTTTGAATGTATATATTTTATTTATTTTGAGATAGGGTCTCACTGGGGTTGACTTTGAACATATAATATGTGTGACGCCACCTTCTGAGTGCTGGAACTGCAGGTGATCATCACCATCATCATCCCTGACATGTAGGAGATGTGTTTTTTTAAGTGGGCATAATGTGATTTTTCAGCACATCTCTACAGTGTGTAATAATTGTTTAAGGCTGATTGGTAAGACTCTAAACATTCCCATCATAAAGTAATGACTCCTGTCGTTTCTTTGTGATGGCAGTGTTCAGAGTCTTCTCATAGTTACTTTGAAATTTCACTTCATTATCAGCCACCATCCTATAGAGCTAGAGAACATTATCAGTTACCCCTCCTGCCCAGATAGTCCCTGAACTCACTCACCACCCTCTTACCCCTCCCACACCCACTCAGAACTAGTTTCAGAACCTCAGCATTACAACAAATGGAAGCTCCCGCCTAGGAGATCATTTCCAGCTCCTTGCCTGCAGGGGTGTTCAGCCCTTCTGCACTCAGACACTATGTGGTCGTTTAACAGACTCATGCTTAGGAATCTCACAGTTGAGTCACACACACAAAACTGTGGCCTGGGAAGGAACTGATTTAAGCTCCCAGGGCCCACATAAAGCCAGACACGATAGCACATGTATAACACCCCTGTAATCCTATGGCAAGGCAGAAGGCAACGGGAAGGTGGTCCCTGGAAGTGTGCAAGCAGCAAGCAAGGGGTTCTCTCAAATAAGGCAGAAGGCAAGGACCAACATTCAAGGTTGTCCTCTGATCTCTATACATGCACTGTGACCTGCACAAGCCTGCCCATATACAAGAACACACATACACACACATACACACATACACACACATAAAAGGAAAAAGTCAAAATGTTTTAAATAAGTTTCCACTTTTGTGCTGGGCTATATTCACAGATCTCCTTAGCTGTGGGCTGCATGTGCTTGTTAGAGTCTGACATCCACTAATGTGGTATCTGTCTCTACAGAGTTTAAGAGCATTTTTATTTGTTTGTTTTTAAGAGATTCTATAATATAATGACACAGTTGTTTGCAGATAACATTGATGTTACTCAGTTTGTCATACAATTAGGTAATTGGTGCATTTTGCAAGTATCCATGTCCAAAATTTGAACAACCCAAGGTTCCCATAGTCCAGTTGGAGAAGCTTGTATGCACAGGCATGTTGATCAATTAGGAGTCCAGACTATATTCCTGTAGTCTCATGATTCACCCCTATCTCTCCACAGCCCTTACATTCTACCACGCCTCCTCTTCCACAATTTGTTCCCTGGGCTTTGGGAAAGGGGCACAAGTGGGTGAGAAGAAAATAGTCTACTTTCTTTGGAGTTGTCGTTTTGGACTCTACTCTGTTCAGGTTGTTTCCCTTCATGGGTTGACAGCTTATCCAGTGATACCTTTTTAGGCATACTAACAAAGCACAAGCAATTGGATGTACAGGCATTTAAGCAGTACTAATTATTATGGCAAGCTCAGCTATGAGTATAGACACAGATGCTTGGATGGTATGCTAATCCACAAACTGTGGTTTCTCTATAAAGGGTGACAAGTTCTTATTGTGGCTTATAACATCTCCTAACCACTAGAGGACATAAGCTTGTTCCATCCACTGTGAGTTATTCCTCCAAGGAGAGAGCTAATAGCCAATTAGATTTGGGATATATATATATATATATATATATATATATATAGACACTTGGCTGCCACT